>CAUYPK010099095.1:0-12715 GCA_963574355.1 Loris lydekkerianus
ACAAAGATATTTGTACCAGAATGTTTATTGCAGCCCTAATCATAATTGCTAAGTCATGGAAAAAGCCCAAGTGCCCATCGATCCACGAATGGATTAATAAATTGTGGTGTATGTACACCATGGAATATTATGCAGCCTTAAGGAAAGATGGAGACTTTACCCCTTTTATGTTTGCATGGATGGAACTGGAAAATATTCTTCTTAGTAAAGTATCTCAAGAATGGAGGCAAAGTACCCAATGTACTCACCCCTACTATGAAACTAGTTTAGGGCTTTCACATGAAAGCTGTAACCCAGTTGCGACCTGAGAATGGGGGGAAGGGGGAAAGGGAGGGAGAAAAGGGGGCGGTGGGTAGAGGGAGGGGGACAGGTGGGATCACACCTGTGGTGCATCTTGCAAGGATATATGTGAAACTTAGTAAATGTAGAATGTAAATGTCTTAGCACAACAACCAAAAAAACGCCAGGAAGGCTATGTAGACCAGTGTGATAAAAATGTGTCAAACGGTTTATGAAACTGGTGTATGATGCCCCATGATCATATCGATGTGCAAAGCTATGATTTAATAAAAATAAAAAAAATAAAGTATTCTTATTGGAAAAAGAAAAAAAATATCTTCAGCCATTTCTTTTCTTAGGGGTTCATGATTTTCTTTATAAAGTTCCTTCACCTCTTTTGTGAGGTGTATTCCCAGATATTTCATTTTATTTCTTTTTATTTTTTAATTTTACATATACATGTGTTTATTAGGTTTCCATTTTTTTGCCTTCACAAAATTAAAAATGCTTAAAAGTCAATAACAATAACAATGTTATTGGATAACATAAGATAAGGACTAGAAACAAAAACCTCGTAAAGAACGAATGAACATAAATACATTCAGAAAAGAATGAACATGAATACATTCATAAATACATTCACCTTTCTGAAGATATTTCATTTTGTTTGAAGTTACTGAGACGGATATTGTGTCTCTGATTTCCTTCTCACCTTGGACCTTATTGGCATATGCAAAGGCCTCTGATTTGTAGACATTGATTTTTATCCCTTGAGTCATTACTCTATTTTTTGATCACTTCTAGGAGTCTTATGGTTGAGTTTTTGGTGTTCTCTAAGTATAAGATCATATCATCATTGGCAAAGAGGGAGAGTTTCACTTCCTCTGTCCCATTTGGATGTCTTCAATTTTCTTCTCTTGTTTGATTGTATTGGCTACCTTCCATCACTATGTTTAATAGCAGTGGTGATAGAGGACACCCTTATCTTGTTCCAGTCCTGAGTGGGAAAGCTTTCGGTTTTTCTCCATTCAGTATAATATTAGCTGTGGGTTTGTATAGATCGCTTGATCAGCTTATTAGATGTGCTGCCAATGTCTATATTCTTCAGTGTTCTAATTAGGAAAGGAAGTTGAATTTTATTGAATGCTTTTTCTGCATCTATTGAGAGGATCATCTGGTTTTTGTTTTTGCTCCTGTTGATATAGGGAATTATGTTTATGGATTTGTGTATGTTAAACCATCCTTGCACCCCTGGGGTGAATCCTACTTGATCGTGACTTATGACTTTTTCAATGAAAAGTCTAGGATTTTATTGAGAATTTCTGCATCTATATTCATTAGTGAAATTGGTCTGAAGTTCTTGTCAGTTTAGTTGGGTCTTTTCATGGTTTTGTTATCAGGATGATGTTTGCTTCATAGAATGTGTTGGGGGAAAATTCCTTCCTCCTTAATTTTTTGGAATAATTTCTGCAGTATCAGTATAAGCTCTCCTTTGAAGCTTTGATAGAATTCTGGTGTGAAGCCATCTGGACCAGGGCATTTATTTGTTGGGAGATTTTTTTATTGTTTCTTTGATCTCAGTGCTTGAAATTGTTCAAAAGGTATACTTCATCTTGATTAAGTCTAGGGAGGAGGTGTGATTCCAAGTATTGATCCATTTCTTCTATATTGTCAAATTTCTGGGCATAGAGTTTCTTATAGTATTCAGAGATAATTTCTTGTATCTCTGTGGCATCTGTTGTTATTTCCCCTTTATTATTTCTGACTGAGGTTATTAGAGATTTTACTTTCTGTTTCTGGTAAGTCTGGCTGAGGGTTTATCAATTTTATTTATTTATTTTTTAAAATAAACTTTTTTTTTGTTAATGTTTTGGATGATTTTTTTTCTTTCATTTCATTAATCTCTGATTTAATTTTGCTATTTCTTTTCTTCTGTTTGGTTTAGGGTGAGTTTGTTCGTCTTTTCCCAATTCCATAAGGTGGTTTGTGAGTGTGCTGATGCATTCACTTTCTGTTTTTTGAAAACAGGCATTTAACATGATGAATTTTCCACCATGACTGCCTTTGCTGTATTCAAGACGTTTTGGTAACTTGTGCCTTCATTGTTGTTGTGTTTGAGAAATTAACAAGTTCCTCTTTAATCTCTTCCTGAACCCAACTATCATTCAGCATAAGGTTGTTTAGTCTCTAAGACTTTGTATGGGGATGAACAGTTTTTTGGAGTTGAGCTTCACAATTATGGCCCTGTGGTCTGAGAAGAGACATGGTAGAATTTCTATTCCTTTAATTTTGCTGAAGTTTGATTTGTATCCTAGGATGTGAACTATTTTGAAGTATGGGCCATAAGCTGATGAGAAAAAAGTATATTCTTTTACTTTGGGATCGTGTGTTCTGTATATGCATATTAATCCCATTTGATGCAGGGTCACATTTAAATTGTTTGTTTCCTTATTTAGTTTCAGTTTAGAGGATCTGTCCAGTTCTGTCAGAGGTGTGTTGAAGTCCCTGACTATTAAGATGTTATAAGATATCATATTTCTCAGACCCCTCAAGGTCTGTTTCATAAATTTTGGAGCATTTAAGTTAGGTGTGTAAATGTTTAGTATTGATCTTGTTGTATTGGTCCTTTGACCAGTATGAAGCATCTGTCTCTGTCTTTCTTAACTGAAGTTGTTTGAATCCGATTGTATCTGAGAATAAGATTGAAACTCCTCCCTTCTTCTGATTTCCATTCACATGATGGATGTTTTTACATTCCTCAACCCTAAGTGTTGATTTGTCTTTCAGGGCTAGGTATGTCTCCTGATGACAGCACATGGATGGCTTGTGTTTTTTCATCCAATAAGCCAACCTGTGCCTCTTCAGTGGGGAATTCAGTCCATTGACATTTATTGAAAGTATCAATAGTTGTGGTAGAATTCTATTCATCTTATTGTGAGGTAGTTTGTTATGTAGTTTAATCCTTTGGGCCATTGTGGATGCTAAGTTTTGGCCTTTGACTTTTAGATGTTTACTTTGGTGGTGGTCCATTATGGCCATTCAGTATTGAAAATAGGTCTTAGTATTTCCTATAGAGCTGGTCCTGATCTGACGAATTTCCTCAGTGCTTGTATGTCTGCAAATGATTTGATATCTCCATCAATTTTTAAGATAAGTTTGGCAGGATACAGGATTCTAGGCTGAACATTATTTTATTTAGGATATTGAAGGTGGATGACCATGCTGTCCTGGGTTGGAAAGTTTTAGTTGAAAAGTTTGCTTTCAACCTAATGATTCTGCCCTTGCAGGTCAATTGGTGCTTATTCCTAGCCACTTGCAGGATTTTCTCCTTCATCTTGACTTTGGACAGGTCCATTACAATGTGTCTTGGAGAGGCTCTGTTAGAGTTAAGATGACCGGGGTTCGATATCCATCTGAGAGGATTGTCAGGATCTTTAGTAAAACTTGGGAAGTTTTTATTTATGATAGTCTCCAGAAGGGCTTCTATATCTTTGGAGCAATCTTCTTCCCCTTCAGGTATTCCTATTATCCATATGTTTGAAGGCTGCATGGTGTCTTGTAGTTCTTGAAGTGCCTGTTCTGTTTTCTCTCTCTTCTTTTCTGACTCTGTAACTACTTGTGTGAACTGAAAGACTATTCTCTAACTCTGATGTTCTTTCTTCTCCATGGTCAAATCTGCTTTTGATACTTTCTACTGTATCTTTGCATTGCCTGATTGTCTCCTTCATTTTTTAAAGCTCATTTCTTAAGCTTTTCTATATTCTACATATCTCTTGTCTGACTTTTGGTTCTGTCTTTCCATTTTCTCTTCCGACCTTTATTGTCTTAGTCATCATATTTTAAATTCCCTCTCTGTCAAATCCATTAATTCCTTATAGGAGGAGTCTTCTTTAAAAATTTCCTCATGCGGCTTGGTGCCTGTAGCACAGAGGTTATGGTGCCAGCCACATACACCGAGTCTGGTGGGTTCAAACTCAGCCCAGGCCAGCTAGGCAATGATGAAAACTGCAACAACAACAAAAATATAGCTGGGCATTGTGGCGGGTGCCTGTAGTCCCAGATACTAGGTAGGCAGAGGCAAAAGAATCACTTAAGCCCAAGAGTTGGAGGTTGCTGTGAGCTGTGATGCCGTGGCACTCTACCGAGGGTGACACAGTAAGACTCTGCCTCAAAAAAAAAAAAAAAAAAAAAAAAAATTGCCTCATGGTCCCTTTGAGGAGTTGCTGTAATTTGGTTCTTCATGGTGCCTGAGTTTTTCTTCTGATTACTTCTCATGAGTGCTTTCTTCTTGTTCACTTCCTTGTGCACCCTTTTCCTTCTTGCTTCCTCCTTGGCTTCAAGTAACCTTGTCTCAGAGTTTAGTGAGGAAGAGGCCTCTTTGTATGGGGTCACAAAGCAGAGAAGGGTTACAGCAGGCAAAGAAAAGCAAGAGGAAAGGAGAAAAAGAAGAAGAGAAAAAAGGGTTGGAGAAGAGTAGGAGAAAAGCAAAAGAAAGAGAAAGAAGAGAAAGAAAGGCAAAAAGTGGGCAAAGGGACCAAGTGTGTTAGTTCTCTGATCTGGCCAAATCCAGCTCTCCACCTCTATGCTGCATGCTCTGACACCAATATATGTCAATATTCCACACTGGGACTGATCCAGCCCTCTTCCTTTGCCCTGTTGCTCTAGGAAGGAAGGGTGGTTGGTGTGGAGACAGAGGGCAAGTGGGCAGCAGAGTGGAGGGTGTGGAGACAGAGTGCAGGCAGGCAGCAGGGTGGAGGGTGTGGAGATACAGTGCAGGCAGGCAGCAGAGTGGAGTTTGTGGAGACAGAGTGCAGGCAGGCAGCTGAGTGGAGGGTGTGGAGACAAAGTCTAGGTGGGTGGCAGGTTGGAGGGTGTGGAGGCAGAGGGAAGGTGGGCAGCAGGGTGAAGGGTGTTGAGACAGATGGTAGGCAGGCAGCAGGGTGGTGGGTGTGGAGACAGGGTAAAGGCAGGCAGCAGGGTGGAGGGAGGGTGCAGGCAGGCAGCAGAATGGAGAGTGTAGAGACAGGGTGTAGGCAGGCAGCAGGGTGGAGACAGGGTGCAGGCAGACAGCAGAGTGGAGGGTGTGGGGACAGTTTACAGGAGGGTAGCAGGGTGGAGGGTGTGGAGACAGGGTGCAGACAGCAGCAAGGTGGAGGATGTGGAGACAGAGTGTAGGTGGACATCAGGGTGGAGGGTGTGGAGACTGAGTGCAAGCAGGCAACAGGGTGCAGCTGGGCAGCAGGGTGGAGTGTTTGGAGACAGAGTACAGGTGGGCATCAGGGTGAAGGGTATGGAGACAGTGCAGTTGGGCAGCAGGGTGGAGGGTGTGGAGACACAGGGCAGGTGAGCAGCAGGGTGGAGGTGCAGGTGTGCAGCAGATGGTGGCAGCTTTACTATGTCATAGGAGTTTTGAGAAAAGTTATTCAAAGGACGTTTCAAAGGCTGAATTTTCATGTAAGCTGCAGCTCTGCTGACCAATCCTTTCATATTTTACAGTCAAAACAATCTTCTTTTTACTAATGTAGAAGAAGCTGAATGTAAACTAGGATTCAGCAGGATACCTGTGTGCAGCAACTATGCAGCCTCACAGCACATCACGCTCAAAGTTATTGCTGCTTGTGTGTTTTCTGATGGGGCCTCTCTCCTGTGGGCAGAGCAGGGAGGGGGAAATGTAGCGGGTGTCTGTATTGAAGCTTTTTCTTTCTTTCCTCCCTTTCCTCCTCCTCCTATTTTGTCTTCCATGATACACCTCAGGGATGTCCTCTGCCTTGCTTATAGTTTGAGTTTCTTCCACAGGGGCCCGGTATTGTTCCCTTGAGGCAGCCCTGGGTTGTTGGGTGGCAGGAACACCTGAGCCTTCTGGGACAGGTAGCAAGGCCCAGGCTAAGGGCCTTAGAGTCTCTGTATGACAAAACCCCGATTTCATATTTCTGTTCTCAAAAGCCAAGTAATTACCAAAACTTATACTGACATCATGTACACCTGTAACAGAGAGTTGGTGGAACTCAAAAGATGCATTGCGGGCCGTTATTGCTGCCTTCTGCAAGTCAGAGTGATCTTTCCCCACATTGGGCTCTGATGTTGTGTCAGATGATGTTGTGTCAGATGATCTTTCCCCACATTGGGCTCTGATGATGTTGCTGCAAGCCCACCAGATGCTACTCAAAGACTTATTACTATCACCAGCATGGCGGGTCTGCAATGACTTCATGGAGAGACACAGAAAAGGAGGTTGCCTTGGGTTGAATGTGTGCATGTGGCTGCATGGCATGTGTGGGTGTGTATATTTGTGAGTGGGCACAAATATGAGTGTGTAGGTGTACGTGCATGTGTGCATGTACTTGTACACATGTGATTACCCTCACACGTGAGTGTGTTCCTGTGCACATATGTATGTGTGCATGCATGTATGTATTCTGTATGTAGGTGTGTGTATACATGTCTATTGTGTGTGTCTGCATGTGCCTCCATGTCCACATGTGTTTATATTATATATGTGTGCATGTATATGCATGTAAGTGTGCATATGCATAAGTGTGTACATGCATACATGTGTGTGAATGTGTGCATGTATACATTTGTACATATTCATGTTTGCTTGTACATGCATGTATATGTATGTAAGTATAAGTGTGTACATGTATATGTGTGCACACATATATGTGTGTATGTGTATGGCAGGTTTTCCCTTTTCACAAATTTATCAAGAAATATCATATTACAATGAAATAATAAGAGATGGGTACAGTGGCTCACAACTATAATCCCAGCACTTTGGGAAGTGGGGGCCAGTAGATTGCCTGAGCTCAGGAGTTCCAGACCAGCAAACTCTCTAAAAATAGCCAGGCATTGTGGCAGATGCCTATAGTCCCAGATGCCTGAGAGGCTGAAGCATGAGAATTGCTTGAGCCCAAGAGATTGAGGTTGCTGTGAGCTGTGACACCACAGCACTCTACCAAGGGTGACAAAGTGGGACTCTGTCTTAAAAACCAAAAACACAAAAACAGAGTGTGTCCCATAGCATGATAAATGGAATCCTCCTTTTCAGCCCTTTCTATAACTATCCTATTGCATCTTTTGCCAGGGATGAGATTCATTCCAGACTTTGTTTTTATCTCTTGTTTTGCTTTAAGTTTTATAAATGAATATATAAAATAAATGTGTAATGATAATATAGGTGTGTATATGCATGCCTCATTTAATAAAACTTGCACAAACACAGGAGATAGAAATATAAAATTAGTGTACTATGTTTTATACACACACACACACACACACACACACATACACACACACGCTGCATCATGTCCCATTTCTTCACTTTGTTGTTGCTGTGATTGCCAATGGGGTGTTCTTCATGAATTCTTTCCCAAGGCTGATATCATTAAGAGTTTCCCCCACACTTTTTTTCTCTGAAAATAGTAGACCAACACCTACAGGCCCATACCATAGAAAAACACACTTAAATTCAAGAAGTGGGCAGGGCTCGATTAGTTCCCATATGTTGGGAATGCTGTTGGGGCATAAGGCAGGCTTCCTGGGGGAAGGACTCAAGTACAACTCAGACTTTGGACTTCACCTTACAAATAGAAATAATGTAATCCAATTGTCTGTGCCCTCATATGAACCTGAAATAAAAAACGAACAGTGCCTTGAAGAGATTCTGCAAGATTGCAGGGCGGTGTTCAAGTATCAAGGGAGAAACAGAAAAAACTTGAGTAAGAGATTTTGTCTGTGTAATGACAGCCATTGTAGGCAGGGTGAGATGATTTCTGTTGCAGTTTTGATGTGCATTTCCTTGATGGTGATGCTGTGTATTTAAAAATGCATTTGTGGATAGCTGGGAGGCAAGATGGCTGACTGGGGCCAGCTTTCCACATAAGCTCCCATCCAGAAGGAGAGTTAAAGAACAGAGGGTTAGCAAGTAACCTGGTGGACTGAAGCTGAGCCAAGAGATAATGTTGAAGAATGCACATCAACCCTGATGAGGTGAGCTGTGACCCCAAGAATACAAACAAAAGGTACAAAATCTATTGCTCAGTGAATGGGAGGCCCCTCACTCATGAGAAGGGCTCACAGCACACTTTCTACAAACAAGTGAGCAGATTTGAAATATTGTCCAATTAAATCCCACGGGAGAGACCCTCTAAAAATGGGACCTCCATTCCCTACTAGGGTGCCCTGGCATGCTCCTGCCAGGCATAAAACTGTATAAAACTATATCTTTTCTACCTGCAATTATGCACTCCCAGCACTCCCCTCCACTCTCAACCCAAGGTCTGGAAACGTGTCCCCCATGGAGTCCAGATTCTTGGTATTTTCTCGAGAGCTGTGGTCAGAACATGGACTTCTGCAGGTCAGTGCTGATTCTGTGGCACAGGAGTAATGAGAGGACAGTCAGCTGAGAGGGAACCATGCTGGAGGGGTCATGCCCTGAGTTACAGAGCAACAGCCATGGTGGGAACAATAGGGCTCACATCCCTGTGGTATTCCAGAGTCACAACCTCTATCTCTCTGGGCAACCAGAGGAGGTTGGGCATCTTCTCTGATGGCAGCCACTGGCACAACAGATCTGGGACGGAAACACAGGCCCTGTGAGTAAAGGGTATGCCAGAGGTGGTACCACTCTAGGCAGAGCATGGGAACTAGAATATGCATGTGTGGAGACAGAAGACACCCAGAGCTGGGCTGACCTAGAGGACCGCTTTACTGAGCCCAATATGCACCAGGTCCTCAGGGGATTATAGCTCAGACAAAGGTGGGCAGGCAGAGGCTGGAACTGACAGCTGAGTGTGAGCTCTAACTGGCCTGCCCCAACATAAACTGCAGCCGAGACCAGGCAGTGGCATAGATGGGGGCTGAGTTGCAGTTTCTGTGAACTCAAACAGCATCTGATCCACTGGGGAATATAGCTGGGACAGAAACAAATCTTTGAAGTTGTTCTGCTCTGTCAGCAACATCAATCAGGGGCAGGGCTGGAAATGAGTGAACCACCACCCCTTCCTTAAGCATCCTAGGTTGTCAGACCTCACCTCCCCTTGCTGGATAGTGGCAGAGAGCAGTGGCTTGGCTGAGGAGACATAGGTCTCCCTGTGACTCAGGAAGGCGTAAAGCCCTGGAGCATCTGTTCATTGGAGGGAACTGGGTCACAGCCCTGTGGGGTTATCAGTGACTGGGTGTGACAGAGGTGCAAGGTGGGGAAGGAGGCATCAACCTTCCCAGACTAATTGATTTGCTGGGTGGTCCTTCTGACCTCATGGATCACTGGAGTGACTCATACTTCAGCTACCAGCTGAAACCTGCTATCAAGTTGCCAAAGACCTTTGAACTCTCCCACCTGAGACAGGTGCTGACTGAGACAATTGATTTGGAACTCTTGAACTGGGCCAATCACCAGAGGACTATCCAAGTGGTACCCTGGGTGTGTGGTTGTGGGCAGGTTTGATTTTTCTTTTCCAATTGTTGCCTGTGGGGGGCAGAGTGACTTAATTGCTGGTATTTCTCCACAGCTGAGACTTCAACCCAGAGTAACTGATTCACCAGGGTAGGACAGAGACCAGGTGAAAACAACACAGAGCCACTTAGCCCCACCACACCAAGCAGACCCCTAGTTTCTTAGGCTGTAACACTGTACAGATCCTTGGCAAAGTTCTAGGGGAAAAGGTAGAGACACCAGTCTCAGATTTTGGGTGAAGGACTGGTTAATCACTTCTCCTGAAGCCCCCAACCCAATTCTCTTTCTCTGCTCATCTAGTCAAATGGTATAAAATAATCACTGGGCACAATCAGTGGAAAAGCTCTGGTAACATGAATAACCACCATAGATCAACCCCCCCCCCCCCAAGGAAAGATATGGTGGGCACAACTGAAGATCCCATTAATAAACAGATGGCTGAGATGTCAGATATCAAATTCAGAATTTGGATTGCAAACAAGATTAAAAGAATAGAGGAAAAGTTGATAGCAGAAATTCAAGAAGCATTTCAAAAGTTGTCTCAAGGATTCAATGAAATTCCAAGAGAAAATCACCAAAGACTTTGACACATTGAAGCAAGAAATTGTAGCCCTCAAAGATCTGAAAAATACAGTAGAATTCCTCAGCAACAGAATGGAGCAAGCAGAGGAAAGCATTTATGACATCGAAGACAAAGCTTTTGCATGCTCCCAAGCTCTCAAAGAGGAAGAGAAATGGAGAGCGAAAACAGATCATTCATTGGATACTTTTTCTTTTATTCTTGAGATACTTTACTAAGAAGAATATGTTCCAGCTTCATCCATGTAAACCTGAAAGAGGTAAAGTCTCCATCTTTCTTTAAGGCTGCATAATATTCCATGGTGTACATATACCACAATTTATTAATCCATTCATGGATTGATGGGCACTTGGGCTTTTTCCTTGATTTAGCAATTGTGAATAGGGCTGCAATAAACAGTCTGGTACATAATTTATGGCTTTCACATGAAAGCTATAACCCAGTTACAACCTAAGAATACGGGGAAGGGAGAAAGGAAGGGGTGGCAGGGGGGAGGGAGGAGAGGGAGGAGGATTGGTGGGATTACACCTGTGGTGCTTCTTACAAGGGTATATGTGAAACTTAGTAAATGTGGAATGTAAATGTCTTAGCACATTAACTAAGAAAATGCCAGGAAGGCTATGTTAACTAGCATGATGATGAAAATGTGTTGAACAGTCTATGAAACTAGTGTATGGTGCTCCATGACCACATTAATGTACACAGCTATGATTTCATAAAAAAAAAAAATAAATAAAAATTATAAATATCAACATCAAATATACATACACTGAAGTGAGTAATTTCAAAATACTTTTTGGGAATATGTGACAAAAATCTTTGAAAACTACTATTATTGGAAATGTGTCCTGCGAGAAACATGTCCTTACAAAAAGAATACCTTGATCAAATAAATTTGGAAATGCCTCAAAAAACAAACAAACAAACAAAAAACAAACAACAAAAAACAAACAAAAAAACAGATTGTTCTCTCAGAGAGTTTTGTTATAATTCAAAGAAAACTAAAATTTGCCTCATAGGAATCTATGAAGGTGATGAAGTGGCTTTACAAGGCACAGAGGCTCTTCTTCATGAAATTAGGAAAGAGAAATTTTCAGACATGCTAAGAGATTCTGCAACGCAGGTAGCAGACAGTTTCAGAACCCCAGCACAACTCAACCTGAATAACACACCCCAGGCACATCATAATTAACTTCACTAAAGTTAATATGAAGGAGAAAATTCTGTAGGCAGCCAGATGGAAGAAAACCATAACCTACAAGGGGAAGAATATTTGAATGACCTCACATCTCTTTGCTGAAAACTTTCAAGCTAGAAGAGGGTGGTCATTGACTTTTAAATCTCCTAAAACAAAATAACATGCAACCCATGATCCTATACCCAGGAAAACTGTGTTTAATTGATGATAGAGAAATTAAATGCATTAATGAAATTCATATCGTGAAGAAATTTGCCATAAATAAACCAGCTCTCCAGGATATTCTCAGACGTATCCTCCATAATGACCAGCGCAATCCTCCACCACAAAAGTAAACTTACTCAAAATTTGATCCAATTCCAACTTTCACAGTGGTGAAAGGATTAAAAATGTCCACTGGAATTTTGAAAAACTCGATACCCAAAATTCTACCAGGCTTATCAATATTCTCCATTAATGTGAATGGCTGAAATTGTCCTCTAAAGAGGCACAGGTTGGCTGACTGGATAAAAAAACTCAGCCCAGATATCTGCTGCATACAAGAATCTCATCTTACATTAAAAGATAAATATATACTCATGGTTCATCTATATTTCAGGGAAATGGAAATCAGAAAAAAAGCAGGTGTTGCAATTTTATTCACGGATACAATAGGCTTTAACCCGACAAAAGTAAGAAAAGATAAGGGTGGTCATTTCATATTTGTTAAGGGTAATACTCAATATGATGAGATTTCTATTATTATTATTATTATTATTATTATTATTATTATTTTTAAATCATAGCTGTGTACATCGATATCATCATGGGGCATCATACACTAGCTTCATAGACCATTTGATACATTTTTATCACAATAGTCAACATAGCCTTCCTGGCATTTTCCTAGTTACCGTGGCATGACATTTACATTTCACATTTACTGAGTTTCATACATATCCTTGTAAGATGCCCCATAGGTGTAATTCCACCAATACCCCTCCCTCCACCCCCCTCCCCCTCCCTCCTTTCCCTTTCCCCCTTTCCCCTATTCTTAGGTTGTAACTGGGTTATAGCTTTCATGTGAAAGCCCTAAATTAGTTTCATAGTAAGGCTGAGTACATTGGGTACTTTTTCTTCCATTCTTGAGATAATTTACTAAGAAGGATATGTTCCAACTCCATCCATGTAAACATGAAAGAGGTAAAGTCTCCATCTTTCTTTA
>CAUYPK010099104.1:0-20492 GCA_963574355.1 Loris lydekkerianus
CAGAAGCTAAAGAGAGAGGTCATGAAATAGAAGTCCATTTATTCAAGCCAAGAAAGTTCCTCCTAATGCTTAACACCATTATTGATGTTTAAGATTAAATATATAGGAATTCATTAAGATGAAGAAATGGCATCTTAGCCAGCAGAGAAGACAGCAGGATAAATATTAACCTCAAAATGCGTCCCCAGCCAGCTGCAGTGCCTCACGCCTAAAATCCAAGCACTTGGGGAGGCCAAGGCAGAAGAATCACTTGAGGAGTTCCAGACCACCTCACCAACATAGCAAGAATCTGTCTTTACAAAAAATGTTAAGAATTAGCTGGGCGTGATGGCAGTGCACAGAGCAACACACTGTCTCTGAATGAATGAATGAGTTCCCTAAATTATCCTGGATTCATCTCATCTCCTCAGGGTATTTTTGTCCCCCCAAAATTTTCTTGTATTTTTTCCTACTTCGGGGCCCAAGCCAGGAAGCATGCTTTCTATATCTAGGTGGTCTGGTTTTCCTTCAGCCTAGACTAGAGCCATGGTTGGGGAGCTTTTCCTTTTCAGAACCTTCCCCTACAGCCTGTCAGCAACCTCCATGTCTAATCCAATCTGAGGGGTGTGCTGTTGGGTGAGTTAAGAACCTGTGGTTTTTAGAATGAGCTAATGTTAAGTTAAACCTCAAAGCCGGTCTCAGAGAAGGGAAATCAGGAAACAGAATTTCATAAGCTGCCCGGCAAGATAAAGAGCAAGGTTTTTAAATCTTGTTTCATCTTCTGTTTGCAATGAAGTAGGGGTCCTCCCAAGCCACTCTCCATTTAGTTCAGCAAGCATTTTTTGAAGGCTTAAGTGGCCAGAAGAAGGGATAAAAGTTACTGCTCCAAGAGGAATCATGTTCCCAAGCACGATCTTACTTTCCCCCAGCACGGTGGCATTGCCTGCCTTCTCCATAACACGCTCATGTCTACTGTGCTTCTAGAACTTCGGGGAACTTTATACATGTGAACAATATACATGTAAGTAGCACTGAACCACATAATTCAGGTTTCTGGCTGGATGCGGTGGCTCACGCCTGTAATCCTAGCACTCTGGGAGGCCCAGGGGAGTGGATCTGCTGAGCTCAGGAGTTCAAAACCAGAACCAGCCTGAGCAAGAGTGAGACCTGTCTCTACTAAAAATAGAAAAACTAGTTGGACATAGTGGCCAGCGCCTATAGTCCCAGCTACTTGGGAGTTTAAAGTTGCTGTGAGCAATGATGCCATAGCACTCTACCCAGGGCACAAAATGAGGCTCTGTCTCAAGAAGCAAACAAACAAACCAATAGTTCAGGGTTCTAATCATGGCTTTTCCACTAAATAGCTATGTGACCTTGGAGAATTTACTTGATTTCTCTGAACCTTACTTCTTTATAAAATAGAAACCCCTCTTCTGTCATCCACCAACCTCACCAACTGCCAGGCACTGTCCAGTGTAGATCTGAATAGTCTTTTCCCAGCCCCAAAGAACATCAATCTCTGGCTACCAATTCCAGAGTGGATTCTGCTGGGTCTTCCTTTCTGTCTGCTATTTTAGCTCCTTTTTTTAAAAAACAGTTTTACCAGCCTAGAGTGCAGTGGTGTCACCATAACTTACTGCAACCTTAAACTCCTGGAGCCCAAGTGATCCTCATGGCTCAGCCTCCTCAGTAGCTGGGGCTGTAGGCATGCAGCACTATGCCCAGAACATTTTTCTGTTTTTAGTGAAGACAAAGTCTAGCTCTTGCTCAGGCTGGTCTCAAACTCACAAGCTCAATCAGTCCTCCCACCTCAACTATTACAGACGTGAGCCACCATGCCTGGCCCTATTTTAACTTTTTTTTTTTTTTTTAAATTTCTGATCAATATGAGAGTACATACAATTAGGCCACATTGCTTGCATTTGTAAGGCGAAGTTTAAATTGCACCTATGTCCCTCACACAGGTCGTATGCCAAACATTGTTCCCACTAAAAAGGAACCCACCACCCCCACCTTCTTGGGTTCGGTTGAGTTTTTCTCTCATGTGAGCACGTTGCTGTGAATCTACAAGTTTCAAATTAGTACTGAGTACATGTGATACCTGACTTTCCATGCCTGTGATACTTCACTGAGGAGGGTGTTCTCCAGATCCATCCAAGTTGTCACCCTCTTTTAGCTCTTGAAGCCTGTTCTCTGATGATTTCTCTCTGGGTATTTCGTGTCATCTAGTTTTTCTCTCTTTTTTTTTTTTTGAGGCAGAGTCTCACTTTGTCACCCTCAGTACAGTGTCATGGCATCATAGCTCACGGCAACCTTAAACTCTTGGGCTTAAGCGATTCTCTTGCCTCAGCCTCCCAAGTAGCTGGGACTATAGGCACCCACCCAGCTATTTTTAGAGAAGGGGTCTCACTCTGGCTCAGGCTGGTCTGGAATTCAGGCAATCCACCTGCCTTGGCCTCCCACAGTGCTGGGATTATAGTCTTGAGCCACTGCACCTGGCATTTTTTTTTCTTTCTTTTTTTTGAGTAGAAAAAAAAGCTGTCACCTTGGGTAGAGTGCTGCGGCATCACAACTCACAGCAACCTCAAACTCTTGGACTTAAGTAATTCTCTTGCCTCAGCTTTTTTTGTTGTTGTTAGATAGGGTCTTAGAGGCCAGGCAAGGTGGCTCATGCCTGTAATCCCAGCACCCTGGGAGGCCAAGGCAGGTGAACTGACTGAGCTAACAAGTTCTGGCATAGCCTGAGCCAGAGCAAGACCCTGTCTCTAAAAATAGCTGGGCATTGTGGCGGGAGCCTGTAGTCCCAGCTACTCAAGAGGCTGAGGCAAGAGGATCGCTTGAGCCCAAGAGTTTGAGGTTACTGTGAGCTATGACACCACAGCACTCTACCAAGGGCAACGTCTCAAAAAAAAAAAAAGAAAAAGAAAAGGTAGGGTCTTGGGTCTTACTCCGTGGCCCAGAATGGAATACAGTGGTGCAAAGTTCACTGCAACCTTTAACTCCCAGACACAAGCAATCCTGCCTCAGCATCCCAAGAAACTGGGACTACAGGTGTCCCCTACCACACCCAGCTAATTTTTAAATTTTTCATAGAGATGGAATCTCACTGTGTTGCCTGCCCAGTCTTAAACTTCTAGGCTCACGAAATCCCTTTGCCTTGGTCTCCCAAAGTCCTGGGTTACAGGCATGAGCCCTTGAAGCAGCCTGTTTCCCTCTTTTGAACACATTTTTTTTTTTTTTTTTACTAAAAAGGTCTCTCTGAGCTCTGTAGTTTAGGAACCAGGGTGACCGAAACCAGCATCTACATCCAGGATTCTCATAACCCTTTTCAGGAAATCACAGGTTAGGATCATTTGGGCCAGTTAAAGATATCCACTGCCTTTCCTTTGTGGTCCCATCAACATCCTCCTTGCATTTAAAAATATTAATAATTGGCTCGGCGCCTGTAGCTCAAGGGGCTAAGGCACCAGCCATATACACCAGAGCTGGTGGTTCGAATCCAGCCTGGGCCTGCCAAACAACAATGACAACTACAACCAAAAAATAGCCAGGCGTTGTGGCGGGCGCCTGTAGTCCCAGGTACTTGGGAGGCTGAACAAGAGAATCGTTTAAGCCCAGGAGTTGGAGGTTGCTGTGAGCTGTGATGCTATGGCACTCTACTCAGTGTGACAGCTTGAGGCTCTGTCTCAAAAAAAAAAAAAAATTTGACAATCAGGAAGGATTTCTTCCCTCAAATGAATTTGCTTGCTTTCCCTTTCAGATAATGAAAACAATATATAACTTGTTTCCCTTTCTGACCTGCTACAGTGGCTACTTACAACTGATTCAACTTTCCAGTGTCATTTTTTTCTTTTTTTGACCGAGTCTCACTCTGTTGCCCTTGGTAGAGTGTTGTGGCATCAGAGCTTACAGCAACCTCCAACTCTTGGGCTCAAGTGATTCTCCTGCCTCAGCCTCCCAAGTAGCTGGGACTATAGGTACCCGCCATAATGCCTGCTATTTTTTTTTTTTCCGCTATTTTTTTTTTGGTTGTAGTTGTCATTGTTGTTTGGCCGGCCCAGGCTGGATTTAAACCCACCAACTCTGGTATATGTGGCTGGTACTCTAGCTGCTGGGCTACAGGTGCCGAGCCCATTTTTTTTCTCTTTCCATTTAAGTAGATTTGTTCCATTTTTGTCTCTGAGTTTCTTATTTTGAATTACAGGGTTTGTTTGTTTTTTCATAGTTAATGGTGTGTAAATTTTAACTAAGTAAATAACCCATATTTGGCATTGCATCGTTCACCTTTGACATATAAATACTCAAGGTTGAAGTGTATTTTACCTGTTATAAACTCCCATGTCTCAAATGTGATTCCGTTTAGCTATTAAAAAAACATTCAGGGGCGGCGCCTGTGGCTCAGTCTGTAGGGTGCTGGCCCCATATACCGAGTGTGGAGGGTTCAAACCTGGCCCCGGCCAAACTACAACAAAAAAATAGCTGGGTGTTATGGCAGGTGCCTGTAGTCCCAGCTACTCAGGAGGCTGAGGCAAGAGACTCGCCTAAGCCCACTGCACTCTACCAAGGGTGACAAAATGAGACTCTATCTCTAAAAAAAAAAAAAAAAAAAAGCAGGCGGCACCCACATACACTGGGGCTGGCAGGTTTGAACCTGCCCTGGGCCAGCTAAAAAACAACAATGACAGCAGGAACACAAAAAATAGCAAGGTGTTGTGGCAGGTGCCTGTAGTTCCAGCTATTTCGGAGGCCGAGACAAGGAAATCACTTAAGCCCAAGAGTTTGAGGATGCTGTGAGCTGTGATGCCAGGGCACTCTGCTGAGGGCGCCATAGTGAGACTCTGTCTCAAAATAAATAAATAAATAAAACATTCAGAGCAATATTGTGACTATAAAACATGTAATTCTGAAGTAAAATGTTACTTCCTATTTCCCCTTTTCTTCCTCCTGTCTCCCCATTTTCTTCTAAGCGTAAATTCAGGGGCATTTTTCCTACCTCTATTTTTAAATAAATCCTCTTTTTCTCCCTAACTTCAGTGTGAAATGGCCTCCGATGGTGTCAGACAAAGGGACCCAGAAGTTAATTTCAAAGAATTGAGAACAACAAAAATGAAACCTGAACTACTGAGTGGACACATCCCCCCAGGCCACATTCCAAAGCCTATCGTGATGCCTGACTATGTGGCGTGAGTATGGGTGGGAATGCTTCCTCAAGGTAGAAGTTGAGAGGTCCCATCACTCCTTTCATTTTTCCTGTTGGTCTCCAAGTTAATCCTCTCTGCTTCAGATCATTACGTGAACAGTTGTTTGTTATCCGAGAAGTAACACATTGAATTGAAGGTACAATGTGGTTAGTGAGGAATAAGCTAAGCTTATTTCCCATTTAGCTTGTTGTAGTGAAAAAATTATAACCTCGGTTTCTGTTATTCCTTTAGAAAGTACCCTGTGATTCAGACCAACGATGAGCGAGAACGCTATAAAGCAGTGTTCCAAGACCAGTTTGCAGAGTACAAAGAGCTGTCTGCAGAAGTTCAGGCTGTCCTCAGGAAGTTTGACGACCTGGATGCGGTGATGAGCAGATTGCCACGTCATTCGGAAAACCGACAGGTCAGTGTCTGCCACAGCCTAGGAGGAGCTCTGAAATTTAGAGGAGGGACAAAATCTCACCTTGTTTAAAATTCATAACCATCGACATCAGTCTGTGTCTAGGAGTGCATTTGAGATCTTCAGAGTACTCATCACAATTATGATTCAAGTCATATAACTTAATATCTTGTGTCTTCAATTATCAAACCATATTTATTATTTAAGTAAAATATAACTTTGCCTAAGATACATACTAGGTCAGTCAGAGTACCAGGAGATGGAGGGCACACTCAAACTAGGATAATTCGAGGAGGTTTTACACAGAGGGAAGGCTGGATGAAGGAGCCACTGGGGACAGTGCCTTCCCTTGCCCAGGCAGAGCCAAGCAGTTAGCACCCAGGCTCACAGGGCAGAGAGCACGGTGGATAAGGTGGAGAGCAGATAGGAAGCTGCGGATTAATAGAAGAAAACCAGGAGCGGATGGTAGTCACCTGGGACTTAAACTCTTTCTGCAGAGTTATTTTTTCCCCCCACATTTTTTTTAATCTCTGAAATAGGGATACCTTATAACCAGTGGCTTTTTTAATTTTATTTTTTTGAGACAGAGTCTCACTTGGTCACCCTTGGTAGAGTGCTGTGGCTTTATAGCTCACAGCAACCTCAAATTCCTGGGTTTCAGCAATTCTCTTGTCTCAGCCTTCCAAGTAGCTGGGACTACAGGGACCTGCCACAACACCTGGCTGTATTTTTTTTAGAGATGGGGTCTCACTCTTGATCAGGCTGGTCTCCAATCCGTGAGCTCAAGCAATCCACCTGCCTCAGCCTCCCAGAGTGTTAGGATTACAGGTGTGAGCCATCTCACCTGGCCTTAGTGCAAATGTCTTTATGATAAAATGATTTCGTTTCTTCTGGGTAGACAGGCCTAGTAATGGGATTGCAGAATCAAATGGGAGGTCTAATTTGAGTTCTTTGAAGATTCTCCATACATCTTTCCTGTCATTTTTCTATTTTTAGTAGAGATGGGTTTTGCTCTTGCTCAGGCTGGTCTCAAACTCCTGAGCTCAAGCAGTCCACCTGCTTTGACCTCCCAGAGTGCTGGGATTACAGGCATGAGCCACTGTGCCGGCTTGACCACAGACTTTTACATTTATATTAAATCACTTATAATTATGAGCTTTCTGAGTCAAATATGGACATTAGTGACATTTTCCTAATCCTGGAGCTATGGAATGATGTTGGCTAAGAGAAGCCAGAATAGGGAGGCAGAAGAAATCCAGCAAATACTGAAGGTTGAGTGTCAGGTAGTACTGTGTGGAAAACAAGGAAGATCTACAGGTCCAAGAGGAGTGCAGGCCTCAGAGGAGTGGAGGGAGGAACAAGCAACCCCATTGCATCTGGATCAGCACAGATTGGGAAGAGCAGACTCCTTGAGAGAAATGATGCTGAAAACCCTGATGGTGACGCTTGACCTTTGAGCTGCAGCCCAAGAGTTTGTGTGTTGTGTGAGTGGGGAGGGGCCACCACATTTGGGTCTGCAGGAGAGAGTCCTGATTACAGTACGGGCTGGGAGGCTGAGGTTTCACCAGATGTTTTCACACAAGATAAACAACAGTCATTACTTCTAATTTTTAACATGATGTAGCAAGTAAGTAATCAAAATGTCAGGTTCCTAGTTATTATTGGTGTCTCCTGCAGTCCCTAGCTAAAGTAGAACTATTAACTCCTTAGCAGCTGCAGGCTGAGCTTTGCCCTGGGCAGGCATTTTCCCCAGGACCCCAGGGAAGCATTTAGGCATTTCAAAGTCCCTTGGGCCTGTTTGGAGGCATAAGTTCTCTCACAAACCTTCTCATATACCCTAGAAAAATAATACGGCCTCATGACTTTTCTGAGCCCATAAAATAGGAATATTGCCTCAAATGATCCCTCTGGCCCTCACACCCATAAATTCAGTTTCTAGAACAAACTCTTAGATGGAATTTAAAGCTCTTTTCTCTGCCTTTGTCTCCAGCATAGGCCCTGCGGCCCCAGAAGCTAGTTTAGTCCTGGTTGAGGTTCTGTAATTATGGATTACTACTGACTTACTAGGACCCACCTCAGCCTCTCAAGTGCTGGGATTACAGGCGTGAGCCACTGCAACTGGCTTGCATTTTATTTTTTATTTATTTATTTTTTATTTTTTTGCAGTTTATGACCGGGGCTGGGTTTGAACCCACAACTTCTGGCATTTAGAGCCAGCGCCTTACTCCTTTGAGTCACAGACACTGCCCCTGCATTTTATTTTTTATTTATTAGGTTTGCAGTGTCCAGCAGTCTCTAGGCATAGGTTTACAATATAAATGAGGGCATTGCTTTTGTAATCTGTTCTATAGATTGTTCAACTCTATAGAAAGTTCATATTTATTGGGCGGCGCCTGTGGCTCAAGGAGTAGGGCACCGGCCCCATACACTGGAGGTGGTGGGTTCAAACCCAGCCCCGGCCAAAAACTGCAAAAAAAGAAAGTTCATATTTATTATAAAACTTAGAATAAAGGAAGAGGGAACCTTATATTAGTTGTTTTCAAAAGCTGAATAGTCTTGTCTCAGAATTAGTTGCTCAGTAGTTAGGGCGCTGGCCACATACACTGGGGCTGGCAGATTCAAACCTGCCCAGGGTCTGCCAAACAACAATGGCAACTACATCAAAAAAATAGCCAAGCATTGTGGTGGGCTGCTGTAGTCCCAGCTACTTGGGAGGCTGAGACAAGAAAATCACTTAAACCCAAGAGTTTGAGGTTGCTATGAGCTGTGATGCCACAGCACTCTACCAAGGGTGATATAGTGAGACTCTGTCTCAAAAAAAAAAAAAAGTTGAATAGTCTCAACCACTTAATCCCAACACCTAAAATAACTTGAAAAAGATGTTCTAAAAGGGATGAGAATGATGATAACAATAGCTAATGTGCTGTAAGTGCTAAGCACTTCATAAGATCTTTTGAAATAAGTGAAACTTCTCATACTGCTTTGAGGTCATTATGGTTAGTACTTCCATTTTACCAAAAAGGAACAACACTTTAAGGTGATTATAGTTATTATTTCATTTTACCAGCAAGGAAATTGAGCCTTAGGAAGGGAAAATAGCTTTCCTAGGATCACACGGCTGGCAGGCCATGACACTGGGACTCGGGTCTGAAGTCTTACAGGTGGGCACCTTTCTCTCTTGTTTACTTCTGCATCCCAGTGCCTGGCAGATTGTTAGCCCTCAAATATTTGTCTAGTGAACTGAATTTTTTTGTGTGAATATTTTTATTGTCATAGACAAAAATTGTTTTTGTACCAATTCCTAGTGTTTTTTGAGACATGATTTGAATAAATGCAAATATTTCAACTCAGGTATACAATATATTATTTTTAGGAACATGAGAGAATTTCAAGAATCCATGAAGAATTTAAGAAAAAAAAGAACGTAAGTAAAACAATTTTCTTTTTCAAAGTATGTTCTTATCCAGTACCTGTGTCATAATTGACAGACTTTAGATTCTCTTAGCTAAAGGGTTTTTTGCATTTTGGGTTTCTTTGTATTTCATAAGATGCTACTTTTTTTATTTTTATTTTTTTTTAAGACAGAGTCTCATTCTATACCCTGGGTAGAGTGCCATGGCATCCCAGCTCACAGCAACTTCAAACTTTTGGGCTCAAGTGATCCTTTTGCTTCAGCCTCCCAAGTAGCTGAGACTACACATACTGGCCACAAGGCCCAGCTAATGTTTCTATTTGTAGAGATGGAGTCTAACTTTGCTCAGCCTGGTCTTAAACTCCTGAGCTCAGGCAATCTACGTGCCTCGGCCTCCCAGAGTGCTAGGATAACAGGTGTGAGCCACCATGCCTAGCCTCTTTTTTATTTTTATTTTTTATTTATTTTTTTTTTTGTAGAGACAGAGTCTTACTCTATCGCCCTCGGTAGAATGCCATGGCATCACAGCTCACAGCAACCTCCCAACTTCTGGGCTTAGGCGTTTCTCTTGCCTCAGCCTCCCAAGTAGCTGGGACTATAGGTACCCGACACAATGCCTAGCTACCTGCCTAGCCTCTGAAAAAGATACTACTTTTAAGGGAAAATGAGTGCCTTCTGATGCTATTTCTTATCATCTCTTCCTAAAATATTCTGCTGTCCTGAGTTAGTAACCTAGGAAAATGAGCATTGATCTGGAACTCGTCACCCACATTTCCTCCAAAAAGATGAATTTATTTTATACCTTTCTAACACCATTCTTAATCTCACAATAAAGCCAGGCATGGTGGTGGTGTTTGGGAAACTAAGATGGGAAGAGCCCAGGAATTTGAGACTAGGCTGGGCAACATAGTGATTCCTTCATCTATAAAAAATAAAATCAGTAGGTGCTAGAGAGACCTTTTATTAATCTTTTCTATACTTATTATTTCCTTTTCCTTTTTCCTTTTTTTTTTCCTGCAGTTTTTAGCCAGGGCTGGGTTTGGACCCACCACCTCCAGTATATGGTGCTGGTCCCCTACTCCTTGAGCCACAGGCGCCGCCCTTATCTTTTTCTTTTTTTTTTTTAAAGGTAGAGTCTCATTCTGTCATTCAGGATGGGGTGTTGTGATACAATTATAGTTCACTGTAATCTCAAATTCTGGGGCTCAACCAATCCTCCTGGCTCAGCTTACCAACTAACAATGACTACAGGTACACATCGCCATGCCTGACTAATTATTTTTAAAATTTTTTGTAGTGATAGGGTCTTGCTATGTTGCCAGGCTGGTCTCAAACTCCTAACCTCAAGTGATCCTCGCACTTCAACCTCCCAAAGTGCTAGGATTACAGGTGCAAGTCACTGTGCCTGGCCATAATTACCGTATATACTCGAGTATAAGCCGAATTTTTTTGGCACAAAATTTGTGCTGAGTTCGGGTTTTTCGGCACAAATTTTGTGCCGGAAAAACTCGGTTATACTCGAGTATATAGGTACTTTTTTTGTTTGTTTGTTTATGAGACAGTGTCACCCTTGGTAGAGTGCCATGGCGTCACAGCAACCTCACACTCTTGGGCTTAGGTGATTCTCTTGCCTCAGCCTCCCAAGTAACTGGGACTGCAGTTGCTGCCGCAATGCCTGGCTATTTGTTGTTGTTGTTATTGTTGCAATTGTCATTGTTGTTTTAGCTGGCCTAGCCGGGTTCAAACCTCCAGCTTCAATGCATGTGGTCAGCATCTCATCCACTGAGCTACGGGCGCCGCCCCCATTATTACTTTTTTTTTTTTTTAAGAGACAGAGTCTCACTTTATCGCCCTCAGTAGAGTACCCCTCCAACTCCTGGGCTTTTAAGCTATTCTCTTGTCTTAGGCTCCTGAGTAGCTGGGACTAAAGGTGCCTCCCATAATGCCTGGCTATTTTTGTTGTTGCAGTTTGGCCGGGGCCGGGTTCGAACCTACCACCCTTGGTATATGGGGCCAGCGCCCTACCCACTGAACCACAGGCACTACCCCATTATTTCTTTTTTGTACTTTAAATGTTAAAGTTAAAGGTGCTTCAGTTGTTTCTACTTCTCACTCAATTTTGCTATGAACCTAAAACCGCTCTGAAAAATTAAATTCACTAAAAAATGTAGAGGCCGGGCACAGTGGCTCATACCTATAATCCTAGCACTCTAGGAGGCCAAGGCAAGTGGATTGCTTGAGTTCCAGTATTCTAGACTAGCCTGAACAAGAGTGAGACCCCGTCTCTACTGAAATTTAAAAAAAAAAAAAAAATAGGAAAAACTAGCCGGACATAGTGGCAGGCATTTGTATTCCAGCTATACAAGAGGCTGAGGCAAGAGGATTACTTGAGCCCAAGAGACTTGGTGGCCGTGAGCTATGATGACACATGCTAGGGCACTCTATCCAGGGCAACAGAGTGAGACTGTCTCTAAATAAATAGGCTCAGTGCCTGTGGCTCAGGCCACTGGGGCGCCAGCCACGTGCACCTGAGCTGGGGGGTTCGAGTCCAGCCCAGCCAGCCAAAACAGCAATGGCATCTGCAACCAAAAAAAAAAAAAAATGGCCAGGCGTTGTGGCAGGCTCCTATGGTCCCAGCTACTTGGGAGGCAGAGGCAGGAGAGTCACTTAAGCCCAGGAGTTGGAGGTTGCTGTGAGCTTTGATACCATGGCACTCTACCCAGGGTGATGGCTTGAGGCTCTGTCTCAAAAAAATTAAATAAATAAATAAATACATAAATAAACAAATAATAAATAAATAAAATTTAAAAAATATAGAGAGCTTAACTATTATTTCGGACTACAGAGATTTTCAGAACTGAAATACAGGTGCCTGTAAATAATTACACAATGTATGGTCATTTTCTGGGTGACAGTATCTGTTTCTGTGTTCTTAGCTATAAAAGCCAGAAACTGACATAATAGTTATGTTTCTTTTACAGGATCCTACATTTCTGGAAAAAAAAGAACGCTGTGACTATCTGAAGAATAAACTTTCTCACATAAAGCAAAGAATTCAAGAATATGATAAAGTAATGAATTGGGATATACAAGGTTATTCTTAAACCTCATTTGAAACCATTTTTTATGAATTTATTATTTACTCACTGCATTTTTATGCTAGTCCCTATGGTAGAAGAGCAAATGCTTCTAGTTATTTTAACCAGGATGCATTGTTAAAAAATATGATTTCACTCAAACATTTCAAAACAAATTCACATTTACTAAGAACATTTTACCAAGAATAGAAGAAATACTTTGTATACAATTTCATATTTAACTGTCTCGTTAAAATGTGCTGTCATTTTAGAGATCATCTCCTTGCAGGGGGATTAGCAAATAGACTATCAATTCTGGTGCTGCTTCCCCCTCCACCCTTGTGTGTGTGGGGGGGGAGGGGAGGGACAGAGTCTCACTCTGTTGCCCAGGCTAGAGTACCATGCAATCATTATAACTTATAGTAACTCAAGAGATCCTCCTGCCTCAGCCTCCCAAGTAGCTGAGAATATAGGTGCCTGATATACCTGGATAATTTTTCTATTTTTAGTAGAGATGGGATCTTGCTCTTGCTCAGGCTAATTTCGAACTCCTGCACTCAGACAGTCCACCCACCTTGGTCTCCCAGAGTGCTAGATTACAAGCATGAACCACCGTACCCAGCCTTGATTTTTCCATTTCTACTCAGGCAGGTTCCTAGGACTTTTCTAGAACAAATTTTTCTTCCTAAGAGAAATTCTTAAGGGATTCTTAAAGGATTATTTATAAGGGAAAATTGGTGACACCTTTGCAAAGGTGTCGTTTCTTCCCTTGAAAAAAGGCATAGAAGCCCATATATTTCTTTTTTAGTACAGATTTGCTCTGATATGAAGCCCACATTAACATTTTCAAGCTTTGGGGTCTTGGGCAAGTTGCTCAATCTCTCTGTGCCTGTTTCCCCTCTGTAAAATGGGGCTAATAATAAGACCTACCTCATAAGGTTGTTATGAGGATTAAATGAATTAATATTTTTGTAAAGCACCAGAACAGGACCAGGTTCTCTTTTATTTTTGTTAGTATGAACAAAAGACTTCCTAAAAAAATCATCATCATCATTGGATTTTATTTAGCAGCATCTATCTTGTAGATAATTTCCTATCTTGTAGATAATTTCCCAGGTGGTAGGATTACAGTTTCTGCCTATGATAGCCTCCATTCAAACAACATTCAGAGAGTTTTTTGAAGAATAAGCCAGAAATAAACGCATATGGAAAAGCTGAAGCAGGGCGGCACCTGTGGCTCAACGGCGTAGGGCACCGGCCCCATATGCTGGAGATGGCGGGTGCAAACCCAGCCCCAGCCAAAAACTGCAAAAAAAAAAAAAAAAAAATAGCTGAAGCTTGGAAAGTGTTGGTCACTGAATGAACTTCCTAGTTTTTCTGTGTCGATGAAAACTTTATTAGTGCATATTGGTAATATTTGAATTCCATGGTTCTGAGACTGTACATAGGACTGCACTGTGTCTGAAGAGGTGGGGTCTACAGAAGTGTGAGACCCTTTTTAGGAGCCCCTCTCAACTGGAACAACTTTACTTCCTGTTTTATATACCGGGCCCTATGTTAACTTTTCATTTAAGAAGAGCACCAATGCTTTAAAAAAAAAAGTAAAATATTACCATTGGGTAAACTATAAAGAATTAGATTTAAGTTGACATGAAGTGTTCAGGGAATTTAACTTTGTGAAACTTCATTTTACTACAATTGTAAATACTAATTTATGCAAACCAATGCTGTGAGCCTGATTTTTTTTTAATTTTTAAGTAAATTCCTAGTTGTATTAAAATTTCTACTGCCTGTTGTTTCCCGCGTGTCCTTTATTGTTTGCTTTCCTCACATTCCTGTGTTCACTGGGCATGTTCTTAAAAATATTCTCACTTATCAGAAAATAAACTGGAAAGTTATTGAAAACCCGTAGGTCATGATGTTCAGGTGACTCACTGTTTCCCTTCCCCCATTATTTGTAAGGGTTCAAAGTCAAGGCCAGTTGGTTTCCTAGGACTGCCATAACACAATACTGCAAATTGAGTGGCATAAAACAACAGAAATTTCTTATCTCAGATTTCAGATCTGCAGGCTGAAATCAAGGTACGAGCAGGACTATATACCCTCTAAAACCTGTAGGAGAACCCTTCCTTACCTCTTTAGCTCGTGCTTGTTTGCTGGTAATCTTACATTCCTGGGCTTACAGATTCATCTCTCCAGTCCTCCATCTGTACATGACCTTCTCCCTGTGTTTCTTTTTTGTTTTTGTTTTTTGTTTGTTTTTTTGAGACAGAGTCTCACTATGTCGCCCTTGGTAGAGTTCTGTGGCGTCACTGCCCACAGCAACCTCAAACTCTTGGGCTTAACCGATTCTCTTGCCTCAGCCTCCCAAATAGTTGGGACTACAGGCACCCACTACAATGTCCAGCTTTATTGCCCTCAGTAGAGTACTAGGCATCATAGCTCACAGCAACCTCAAACTCGTAGGCTCAAGTGTTTCTCTTGCCTCATCCTCCCAAGTAGCTGGGACTACAAGCACGCACCACACCAGGCTATTTTGTTTTTTAGAGGCAAAGTCTCGCTTTTGATCAGACTTATCTCAAACCTGTAAGCTCAGGCAATCCACCTACCTCGGCCTCCTAGAGTGCTAGGATTACAAGTGTGAGCTACCATGCCCTGCCCCTCTTTTTTCTTTTTGAAACAAGGTTTCCCTCTGTTGCCCAGGCTAGCCTGAAATGATATCATCATAGCATAACTCATAGAACCCTCAAACTCATGTGTTCAAGTGATCCTTCTGCCTTAGCCTCCCAAAGTGTTGGGGTTACAGGTATGAGCCATCATGCCAAACCTTCAACATATCTTTTTTTTTTTCCTTGAGACAGAGTCTTCACTTTGTCACCCTTGGTAGAGTGCTGTAGCATCTTAGCTCACAGCAACCTTGGGTTCAAAAACTTCTCTTGGGGCGGCGCCTGTGTCTCAGTGAGTAGGGGGCCGGCACCATATGCCAAGGGTGGCGGGTTCAAACCCAGCCCCGGCCAAACTGCAACAACAACAACAAAAAAACTTCTCTTGCCTCAACCTCCCAAGTCACTGGGAATAGTAGTATCCACCACAACGCCCAGCTGTTTTTTAGAGATGGGGTTTCACTGTTGCCCAGGCTTGTCTTGAACTCCTCAACTCAGGCAATCTACCCACCTCAACCTCCCAGAGTGCTACGTTTGCAGGTGTGAGCCACCATGGCCAGCCTTCAACATGTCTTTTTGAGGGGATGCAGGTCAACCTGTAGTAGCCAACTTTGACAAGTTGTGAGATTCAGAAGTAAAAATACTTCCCTACACGTTTTCTTCTGTCTCACTTTAACATTTGTTTTAATTTGAAATTTTATATGAGGATAATTCAGTGTATCTAAAACTTGAAAAAGGTACATTCTTTACTCATTTGCCAGGTATATGTCACTCGCTTTCGTTGCACCATCTATTGTATTAGCACTGAAGATGACGCTATCAGTGAAACAGTAGAGACACCTTGAAGGTTGGTCACGGTAAACATCTCTGTGCACTTCTAGAAACAGTGTAGTGAACCTGAAGTGAAATCCACCCAAGTTCAAAAGATATACAAACAGGAAAATCTGTAATTTTTTCTGATCTCACCTTTTCTTTTTCTTTTATTTTTTTTTACTTTATTTTTTTTAGAGACAGAGTCTCACTTTATCTCCCTCATAGTGCTGTGGTGTCACAGCTCACAGCAACCTCCAACTCCTGGGCTTAGGCGATTCTCTTGCCTCAGCCTCCCAAGTAGCTGGGACCACAATGCCCGGCTATTTTTTGTTGCAGGTTGGCTGGGGCCTGGTTTGAACCCGCCACCCTCTGTATATGGGGCCAGCCCCCTACCCAATGAACCACAGGCTCCACCCCTCATCTTTTCTTTTTAAAAAACTATTATAAAAATTTTTAAAGACACTGGCTATATACCCCAGGGCTGGCAGTATCAAACCCAGCCCCGGCCTGCTAAAAACAATAACAACAACTACAACAAAAAAGAAAAACTAGCCAGGTGTTGTGGTGGGTGCCTGTAGTCCCAGCTACTTGGGAGGCTGAAGCAGGATAATCACTTAAGCCCAAGATTTTGAGGTTGCTGTGAGCTGTGACACCATTGTACTCTACTGAGGGCGACATAGTGAGACTCTGTCTCAAAAAAAAAAAAAAAAAATTAAGGCCAGGGTGAGGTAAGAAGAAAATCTGGAGGGGATAGCCAAGTAGACATGTGCCTCCAGGGATTAAGATTTTTTTTTCATGTTTTTTAAACGTCAGATTCATATGAGGGTACATGAATTGGGTTACATAGTTTTGCTTTTGTAAGGTTAAAGTCCAAGTTGTAGCAATGTCCTTTACCCAGGAAGTGTACAACAGACCCATGCAGGGTACCCATGGGGTGTGAATTTACCCAACCCTTTCCTCTTCTTCCCTCTACTTGAATTTAATTGAGTTTGTCTCTCATAGGAGCATGTAGCTGATAATCTACTAGATCCAGTTTAGTATTGGGTACATGTGATGCTTGTTTTTCCCTTGTGATACTTTGGTTAGGAGAATGTTCTCCAAATCCATCCAAGTTGTTACAAAAGATACAAAAGCTCCATCTTTTATGGCTGAATAGTATTCCAAGGTATACATATACCACAATCTACATTTTGTATAGAATCAGAAAAAAAAAAATGAATAGCCAACATAATTCTATAAGAACAAAGCTGGCGACATCACGATACCTGACTATAGGCTGTACTACAGATCTGCAGTGATCAAAACAGCATGATACTGTCATAAAAATAGAGAGAAGAGAACAGAGATTCTAGAGCTGAAACCAGCCTCATATGACCATTTGATCTTTGATAAAGCACACAAAAGCTAACACTGGGGGAAAGAATTCCTCTTCATTAAATGCCGCCGGGAGAACTGGTGAACCACATGTAAAAGAGTGAAACTGGACCCCCACTTCTTATCACTTACAAAAATTAACTTGCAATGGATAAAAGATTTAAATCTAAGACATGAAATTATAAAAACCTTAGAAGAAAGTGTGAGGAAAATGCTTTTTTTCTTTTAGAGAAAGAGTTTAATACTGTCGCCCCAGCTAGAGTGCAATGGTATCATCGTAGCTCACAGCAACCTCAGACTCCAGGTCTCAAGTGATGCTCCTGCCTCAGTCTTCCTAGTAGCTGGGACTACAGGTGGGTACCACCATGCCCGGCTAATTTTTTCATTTTTTGTAGACACAGGGTCTCATTATGTTGCCCATGTTGGTCTCAAACTCCTGGGCTCAAATGATCCTCCTGCGTTGGCCTCCCAAAGTGCTAGGGTTACAGGCATGACTCATGCCTGGTGTTTTGTCTTTTATTTTATTTTTGGGGGGAGGAAGGGGACAGAGTCTCAAGCTGTTGCCCTGGGTAGAGTGTTGTGGTGTCACAGCTCACAGCAACCTCAACCTCTTGGGCTTAAGCGATTCTCTTGCCTCAGCCTCCCAAGTAGCTGGGACTACAGGCGCCCGTCACAACGCCTGGCTATTTTTTGCAGTTGTCATTGTTTTAGCTGGCCCAGGCCGGATTTGAACCCACCAGCCTTGGTGTATGTGGCTGGCACCCTACCTACTGAGTTACAGGCAGTGTTTTGCATTTTAATTAAGAATTAATATAACTAAATGTGTATTATGCTGCTTTCATTTTCTTTGGTTAAAACTCAATCACGTAGCTTTTCTGAATTTAAAGTTTTTGTTCTCTAGTCTAAGTGCAGTGGTTCTTGCCTGTAATCCTAGCACTCGGGTAGGCTTGTGGGTGGATCTCTTGAGCTCAGGATTTTGAGACCAGCCTGTGCAAGAGCAAGACTCCATCTCTACTAAAAATAGAAAACTAGCTGGGAGTTGTGGCAGCTGCCTGTAGTCCCAGCTACCAGGGAGGCTGAGACAAGAGGATTGTTCAAGCCCAAGAGTTTGAGGTTTTGAACTATAATGCCATGTCACTCTATCCAGGGAGACAGAGTAAGGCTCTGTCTCAAAAAATAAAAACAAATAAATAAGGTTTTTATTCTCTACTTATTTCATTTTAATGCAATTTCACAGTTTTATCATTTTAGTTATTGATGTTTATAAGATGAAAATAGCAAGGAATTGGATTTAGGTCAAAGTTCAAGGTGTGTGACCTCAGACAGGTCACTTAACCTCTCTGAGCAAAGGGATCAGTTGGGATAAAAGTACCTGAAATCATATTGTAGACCACACTCTATTAAAGTCTTTATATTTCATTTCATATACTTGTTCAGATAGTGTTACTGATACATTTTCATTAGAAGTATAAATCATTACTAATAACTGATAGCATGAGTATATTTATCACATAACCAGGCTCCTTTAGAAGTCTGTACATACTGGCACAGTGTTCTAGCTCCATAATAGCATTCACACATCCTGATAACATTCTCATTTCAGTTTATTCCCTTGACTGAAACCAACATAGGTTCATATGACAACTTGAAAGGAGGCAAGAGAGGAGAAGGATAGGGAACAGGGGAGGAGGCATTTTCCAATTACCAGGATAAAGACTTGGCACCCTAATTTCTTCTTCATACAGAAGGAAAAAGAGGGTGGTGCCTGTGGCTCAAAGGAGTAGGGCACCGGCCCCATATGCCAGAGGTGGCGGGTTCAAACCCAGCCCCAGCCAAAAGCCACAAAAAAAAAAAAAAAAAAGAAGGAAAAAGAGGGCCCCAGATATAAGAAGCTTATCAGGCACTCCACTTACAGGCATGTATTTAAAGACTTAATTCTACTGACTCTGTAAAGTAATTTGTTTAACAGATAACTCTACCACTTACATGCTTTGGAGGAATGGAAGCTACTGCAAGGTATTAGACCTGTGACGGGATTTACCAAGACAGTTTGAATTGTAAGTGCTACACAAGGGTGCTCTTTATACAAAGCACCTTTTTAGGTGGCGGGTTCAAACCCAGTCTGGGCCAGCTAAACAACAATGACAACTGCTACCAAAAAAAATGGCCAGGCACTGTGGTGGGTGCCTGTAGTACCAGCTACTTGGGAGGCTGAGGCAACAGAATCGCTTGAGCCTACGAGTTTGAGGTTGCTATGAGCTGTGATGCTATGGCACTCTACCAAGGGCGACACGGTGAGACTCTGTCTCAAAAAAAGACCAAAAACACCCTTTTTTGCTACCAATTAAAACAATAAATATCTGTAATCATCATTTATGGGGGAATGCTGGTAGGAAGATTTATCAGTCAAGATTCTTAGTTCTGGGCAGCAGCTGTGCTCAGGAGATAGGGCGCTGGCCCCATATACGGAAGGTGGCAGGTTCAAACCCAACCCCAGCCAAACTGCAACAAAAAATAGCCCAGCGTTGTGGTGGGTGTCTGTAGTCCCAGCTACTCGGGAGGCTGAGGCAAGAGAATCGCCTAAGCCCAAGAGCTGGTGGTTGCTGTGAGCTGTGATGCCACAGCACTCTACCAAGGGTGGAAAAAAAAAGGATTCTTAGTTTTAAGCCACAGAAACAAAGTTGGCTGAGTTAAGGAGAAGAAGAATTTATTACAATCTATAGTGTAGCTTACAGAATTGTGCAGAGTGCCAGAGATCTGAACTGGAGGCCCCCCAGCAGAAACAATGTTCAGAGTGGCACCTGTGGCTCAGTGGGTAGGGTACCGGCCCCATATACTGAGGTTGGCAGGTTCAAACCCTGCCCCGGCTAAATTGCAACAAAAAAAAATAGATGGGTGTTGTGGCAGGAGACTCACCTAAGCCCAAGAGTTGGAGGTTGCTGTGAGCTGTGATGCACAGCACTCTACCAAGGGCAATAAAGTGAAACTCTGTCTCTACAAAAAAATAAAAAAGAAACAATGTCCAAAATTCCAGGCTTCGGCCATCGCAGGTTGCAGTGCAGACATGGCCAAGTCCAAGAACCACACCACACACAACCAGTCTCAAAAGTGGCACAGAAATGGCATCAAGAAACCCCGATCACAAAGATATGAATCTCTTAAGGGGGTAGATCCCAAGTTCCTGAGGAACATGCGCTTTGCCAAGAAGCACAACAAGAAGGGCCTGAAGAAGATGCAGGCCAACAATGCCAAGGCCATGAGTGCACATGCTGAAGCCATAAAGGCCCTTATAAAGCCCAAGGAAGTTAAGACCAAGATTCCAAAGGGTGCCAGCCGTAAACTCAGTCGACTTGCCTACATCACCCACCCCAAGCTTGGGAAGCGTGCTCGTGCACGCATTGCCAAGGGTCTCAGGCTCTGCCGGCCAAAGGCCAAGGCCAAGGCCAAGGATCAGACAAAGGCCCAATCTGCTGCTTCATCTGCAGCTCCAGCTTCAGTTCCAGCTCAGGCTCCCAAAGGTGCCCAGGCCCCCACGAAGGCTCCAGAGTAGAGGCATCTGTCTGCCATGAGGAC
>CAUYPK010099107.1:0-11608 GCA_963574355.1 Loris lydekkerianus
CACCAAAAAAAGATCATGGTTACTGTATGGTGGTCAGCGGCTGGTGTGATTCACTATAACTTTCTGCAACCAGGCCAAACCATCACAGCAGAGTCCTAGTGTGAGGAAATCGATGAAATCTATCGAAAATTGCATCAGCAGCAGCCAGCACTGGTCAACAGAAGAGGTCCGATCCTGCTCCACAACAACGCCCGGCCACACGTTTCACAAATCACCGTCCGAAAATTAAAGGAATTGAGCGTCGAAGTTCTGCCCCACCTACCATACTCCCCACACCTCTCGCCAACCGACTACCATCTTTTCAAACACTTCGGTAACTTTCTCACCGGTAGAACCTTTGCCAATCAGGACCTAGCAAAAACGGCCTGAGCACCCAATTGAACCCAATTTTTATGCAGATGGAATTAATCGACTTGTGTTACGTTGGCAAAAGTGCACTGATTCAAATGGCACTTATTTCGATTAAATTGAATAAATATTCACTGAGATATTACAGTTTAAAGTAGACTCATAAAAATGGACAAAGCTTTTGAAATGACCTATATTAACAGTGTGCACTGTCAAGGCTTGTGTTCACATCTGTCAGTCCCCGCCTTTCCATCTGAGCATTAGTTGACTCAGACTTACAAATACATTTGTAGTTATCAATATGGCTAAACTTAGGTTTGCCATTTTTCTGTTTGATTTTCTGTTTATTCTGTTTTTTGTTTTTCCATTCCTTCTCTCTGGTTTCTTATAGTTAGGTTAACTGAGCATTTTTTAGTAGTTCCTTTTAATTCCTCTATTTGCCTTTAAAAAAAATTTTTATTTAGAAAAATTTTAGATGTAACAGAAAGTAGCAAAAACAGCAGGGTATACTTTTCACCCAGCTTCCTCTAATGTTAGCATTTTATATAACTATAATTACCAAAACTCAGAAATTAATGTTGATACAATACTATCAGCTAATAAATACTTTTAATTTAGATTTCTCTAGAAATTAACTAGATTAATTAAACTAGATTTCTCTAGTTTTTCTGCTAATATATTTGTTCTGAAATCCACTTCAGGATAACCCTGAATTTTGGGTCATGTCTCCTTAGCTCTCTCTATTCCAGTGGTTCTCAACCTTCCTAATGCTGCGATGTATTGTCATTGTTAAAAAGGGGTCGCGACCCACAGGTTGAGAACCGCTGCTCTAATCTTAATTCCTCAAACTTTCCTTGTCTTTTTTGAGACAGAGTCTTGTTCAGTTGCTTAAGCTAGAGTGTCCTGGCGTCAGCCTAGCTCACAGCAACCTCAAACTCCAGGGCTCAAGTGCTCCTCCTGCCTCAGCCTCCCCAGTAGCTGGGGCTGCCGGCTGATTCCATCTCCCTGGCGAGGGCCTCGCTCTTGCTCAGCAGTGATTTTGTAGACTGGCTCTCAGCGTGAGCTTGTCTGGAGTTTTCTCACAACTGGATTGAGGGTGTACATTTTTGGACCAGCTTGATGTGCAGCACTAGCAGACTCATTTCGACCTTTTTACTGATTATTTGTGTGCTTGGACAGATTGTAAACTGAGTGGAACAGCAATCTAGTACTAGATTTAAGTATTTACAAATTACTTAATTGAAGGCCTGATTTTATGTGTTTGATTCATTCCCAGAGAAACAACAGGCTTTCGTTTGTTAACCTGCTAGATACACATTTCCTAGCCCATTAGGTGAGGTGAGTAGGCATCAATTTTCATTTTAACTGTGAGAGAGAACTAAATTTAGGTTAAACTATAAATAACAAAAAAGAATTGGTTATCTTTATTTACACCCTAAATAAGAGTTGCATAGTCTACTAAACTTCCGTTGGTATCTTCAATTCAATGCTCATTTTGAGATTAGTAGGAAAATTAATAAGGAGTAAAATATTAAGTACAGTAGGTACTCCCTTATCGGTGGATCAAAAATGCTCAGGAAAAAGGGTCAACAAAAGGCTGGGTGCGGCAGCTCACACTTGTAATCAATCCCAGCACTTTGGGAGACCGAGGTGGGCGGATTGCTTGCACTCGTGAGTTTGAGACCTGCCTGAGCAAGAGAGAGACTCGAGACCTGACTGAGCAAGAGAGAGACTCCGTCCCTATTAATAATAGAAAAAACTAGCTGGGCATGGGGCACAGGCCTGTCGTTCTAGCTGCCAGGGAGGCTGAGACAAAAGGATCGCTCTAGCCCAAGAGTTTGAGGTTGCTGTGAGCTATGATGCCATGGTACTCTATCCAGTCAAACTCTCAGAAAAAAAAAAAAAGAAGAAAAGAAAAAAAAAAAATCAAAAAAAAAAAAAAAACAACAACACAAAATATAAATTAAAAACCATTACAACATATAACTACTTACATTGTACTTTATATTATAAATAACTCAGAGATGATCTGAAGCATATGGGAAGATAGACACAGGTTACATTTGAGTCCTATGTCATGTATATAAGGGACATGAGTATCCTTGGATTTGGGCATCAGCGGACATCCTGGAACCAACTCTACATGGACAGCAAGGGATGACTCTACATCCAATCTCTGTGTCAACAGCTACCCAGACCAAACACGGTCAGAGGAAAAAGGAAATTATTATTTATTTTAATATCCTTGAAGGCAAGAATTCTTTAGTTTCTTTGAAATCCCCTAGAGCATTTAGTAAGTCTCTGATGTAATATTTTAAAATGTTTTTAATCACTAAGTGGGATTTTTCCAGAAAGCCGTATTTGGATTACTCCACTGTGCTGTGATCACTCACTCTGACACTCCAAAGACCTTCTCAGCAGGTGTGACACCCACAGTCTGCTGTGCTATCTCGTCCTTCCTCTTTTGTCCTACACTTATTTTAACTGTTCACATGTAGCCGTGTCCACTCTCATAGCTTGAATACTGCGTGAGGGTAGAAACTGTCTAGAGTCCAGACTTTATGATCTGTACATGAGAAAATTTAGGCGCGAGAGCAAAACAATCAAAATACTTTAATATTTTAAAATCTTTGTAGATACGGTAAGTTTGAGGTTATTTTCCCAACAATGGTAGCTTTTTGAACAGTAAATGAAAATTTACTGCTCTATAATGCTCTAAAAAATTTCCCATAATCTTCAAAGTCAAATGTTACATCTTATCATATAAATGTATTTTGATATAATGCTAAATAACAAAAACAATTAACAATTATGACAACGGTATATATACTCAATCTTTGTCAGTAATAATACTTATATGCCATAGTACATTATAAAAAAATCAATTTTTTCTTCTAATGAACCTCAAAGAATCATCATTTGTGAAAGATTACAAAGTTAAGTTTAACAATTTTTGATTATTACAATTTAAAAATTTACTAATGTACACCCTCCTTAAAGATAACAAAAATATTACCACAATACCCTAGCTTGATACTCTAGAATTGATACACACCCACATACGCCAAGACATTTGAAAGAAATCTGCCGCACAAATAAATTATGTTTTTCTATCAGTCTTATTTAAATTTGAGCACTTTGAGGAAAACTGAAATATCCTGATTCCTTGGCCATCTGCGGGACTGCTATGGGTCTTATGCGGAACTGCTCTTCACATATTGATAGTTAAGAAACTCTACCTTGAAATTTCCAGTGGAATAAGGACATATTTTACTGATCAGGAAAGTGAGACAGTATATTTGAAATTCCTAGAGTATTTGGCACGTAACAGGAAACTATTACTATACACATTTCTGACATTCATTGCCAATTTATTCGGAAGTCACAAGTCTCCTCGGTTTCGGGGGCTTTTGACCCCCAGACACAGCAGACGTTTGAATGTGACACAAGCTGATCCCACGGCTTCCTTCAGAGAGAGGACAGCGAGCCAAGAGCAGGAAAAATGTGGCCTTTTACTAATGAGAAGGGAAATTCCCCAGCGAGTTTAAAGCTTACGGTTTCTGTCATTAATTATATTACAATAATTACTTCCAAACTCATAATTTATTTTTTTTCAAACTGCTTTTGGTGAAATACCTAATCAACATTGACTTGCTCTGCTTTAGAGCTCTTTTGTGAGGGGGAGGGGAAAGTCCTCACTTTAATTCACTGATTTTCTAGGGTTTGCCAAGAAACCTCCCAAGGCAAGGCAAGCACGGATGAAGAAACACAGTTAGGAAAAAACTTTAGAGAAGTCTACAAATTCCAATCTACCTGTACAGTTATACTCACCAGAATAGCTCATCCCACTGCCTGCAGTAAATGGAATGGTAGAAGTATTTTTAACTTTACCACATTACTGTGAAGTTTACTCAAGGTTCAGATACATAATGAAAACGTGGCAATCTTGGCGATTATATGATATTTTTAACTATTGCAAATATACCCAAACGCTGAATAAGGAAATCTAAGGAGTAGACTGTTTCAGATTAAAAATTGATTGGTTTGTCAATAGGAAGTCTGATAAGATATACATATATAATTATTTGTTTTTAACTTCAGGGAAAGAATCAACATTAAAATATTACAGAATTGTTCTTTTGATATAATGACAAGGAATTTTTTGGTATGTTCAACTTTCTTTGATAACTAAAAAACTACCAAAAAGGACTACTAATTCAGGGAATACATCGTGACATTGTGTGTGTTTATGGTAAACTCTGTGTGTCACGCCACTGAGCTGACATTTAAGTCAAATAAAAATTGAGATAGTTCAGAAATTCATAGCAGTTTTTAATTCTAGAATAATATTTTTAAAGAAACAAATTTTATAAATTCTAACCTTCCTGAAATTACCACATCGAACTTATAAACTCTTCTAAACTTCATCAACAATTTATCTGGTTTATAGAATATATTAAATGTATTAACTGGTCTTACCATCTTTTCCATCTATGGATTTTGACACTTCAATATCAAAATTTTCCTCCATCTGCTGACCCCTAAAACGACTGAGATGTTCTTGCTCAATTAAATTACTTTCTTCTTCTTCCAGAGGCTGCCAAGTACCATCAATAAACCACTGTCCGCGCATTACTGGTATTTTATCAGCCTCTGAAAAGAGAAATCCACATATTTTAGGATTTGACTTTCTAAAAAGAGAAACAGTACCTACAATCCTGTATTTAGCTATTAATGTTGCAAAAACAGATTTTCTTGACCTAACACATCATTTAAAGTTTTAAAATCCAAATTTTAAGCCAGAATAGCATACAATTTTTCTTTTTCTATAGCATACAATTTTACTTATGTTAAATATTACACCTAAAAATTATTTTAGCATTAGAAAGGTAGATAAATAGCTGTCCACATAATTGAGACGATGAAAATAAAAACTGGCTGGCTAAGTGGCTAAGAAAAGTTTTATGCCAGGCTCTGGTGATTTCCAATAGCTCAGAATACTGATATAATATCTCAGAAAGAGCATTGACAGAGTGCGGTATTAGTGTGCTCTACCAACAGGGCCGCCTTGGAGGCTGTGAGCTCCCAGTTGGGATGTAGGAACAACTAGAGTGAGATGACATCTTTTATAGAGTTGTTGGAGAATCTTTCTAAAATAATAAATTATGTGTTTCTAATTCTCAAAATTTTGTTTATTGTTTGGGATTCATTGAGGGTACACAGAGTTGGGTTACACTAACCGCATTTGTCAGATAAAGTCCCTGCGTCCCGCCCTGAGGAGGCGTGCTGTACACTGGGACTCCCATCGCTGCCCCTCCCCACTTGCTCCTTTCCCACCCCTCCCTGTATTAGCTCTTCCACTGACTTCATATTAGAATTGAGTACACGGAATTCTTGCTTCTCCATCTTTGTGATGCTTTACTAAGCATAATGTGTTTCAACTCTATCCAGGTTAATACAAAAGATATACAGTCTCCATCTTTTTTAGTGGCCAAATAGTAGTCCCTGGTGTACATCTACCACAGCTTGGTGGGCATTTGTTTAGGCTGTTTCCACATTTTTCTAATACTGCAATTATTTTATGGCTCCCCACTGCTTTCCAGATAAATCGTAAATTTCCCAGGACGGTTTTCAGGCTCTTTCTGATCCCGCCTCTAACTACCCCCCCCCCCCACCCACCCGACTGGCCTCCAGGAGTCCACGTGAACCAGGCACTAGGGGAGGTGCAGGGCTCCGTGGGCTGATGTGAACGGCCTGTGCTTTCCAGAGTCCACTGCGCTGGGTCTTATCCCTGTGCCCTGCCTGTGCCGTCCCCACCTGGGGCCTTCTGACCCACTTTCTTCATTAGCTTTCACACTTGTCTCCTCCTGTCCTTTCTCTGCCCCTCTGTCAGTTTATCTCAGCTGCCGTCTGCTTAGTCGTCCTCACTGCCGTGGGACCCTCATACGGCACCATGTCCTCAGGAAAGGTAGAGGAACCACCATACAGTGTGACTTCCATGATATGTGTCACCACTCGGGTGCCAGTGTGGTCCTGAGTCCCTTCATCAGTGCTCCCAACAGGGTCGTTCCCAGTCTGCGTGGCGCCGGCCCGCCTGCTCGCTGGGTCTGCACTGCAGTCTCTCAGCCTCTCTCAGTCTGTTTTCTGACCATTATCCTTTGACTCACAAGAGTGAGCTTGACTATTTTCTAAGGATGGAAAAAGAGGGGACTTTGTGGGGTGAACTTTTCATGCTAACACAGATATAGAAAACACACGATCTTAGGCATACAGCCTAATGATGGCTTTTCATGAGTGTAACTACCCCAGACTAAGCAGACGCTGCGGAGCCCTTCCGTCCTCACTAAGGGTAAATAAAATCCCAACCTCTAGCACTACAGTAAGTTCCATTTTTAAAAAATTTATACAACATAGTTTATATTCCACTGGCTTCTTTGGCTTCGTGTTATGTTTTCTACAGCCAGTTATAAACACAGCATTATTTTAATGGTTAAAGTATTAGCAGGTAAACATCAGATGCCTGTGAGCTATGTTCTTGGTCTAGCTACTTCTACCATTAATAAAACTGTTCTAAATAGAGACATCAGCCAATAAATTCCTAATGCTGTGCTGTAACAGACATTCAATCATCAGCTTGGAATGGAGCTCCGCGTGGACCATCCCTAAACTGGACCTCAGTCATGTAACTGGGGAACACTCTTTCTGGCCTGGACTGTCCTCACCTCTCCAACATGGACATCCCCTTTGTCCTGGCTCAAGTTCGGAACACCCCAAGCCAGACTGCGCCACATCTGGCTATTTTCCTCAGCCACCTTAGGCTCTGACGTCCCACATTAAGCCACCGCCTCCTGAGCCTCCAGTGTCCCACGCGAGGTTCTCCCCGTGAGAACATGCCTTCCCCTCGACCGGCAGGGGAGGAGGGAAACAGAAGGGCAGTGTGGTGGTTCTCAACTAGATGATTTTGGTCCCTACGGGAATAGTGCAGTTTGAAGACATTTTTGATCGTCACAACTGGAATGCTCCTAAACCTGCAGTACACAGGCAGCTCCTCCCTCACTGCCCCACTGCTAACAGTGCTCATGCCGGGAACCCAGGCGAGCATGAAAACCTACGACACTGGTTCCTTTCTACAGAGCAGTTGTACTTCCAGCAACTTTTACAGAAACTCTGACATTAATAGTACTATGTGCACGTTTGTGGGTACCTTGTATGTCTAAATAGTGCAATTCTATTTTTGTACAAAATATACATTGGTGTACACACCAAAAAGAAGGGAATACATGTGCTAGGCTGTTCCTGACGGGCCTGGGGGCTTGGCGTCCACACTATGAGCTTCTACAGTGCTTGACACTGTCGTATAGTCAGGTAGAAGAAATGTCACAGATTTTGGAAGAAGTGCTAGATGACCATCCTGTATCATTCTCCCCCTATTCCTCCTAACAGAATACTAATTTTAATAGCTAAAAGATTATTTCAAATCTCATCTCCTTATAGCAAGGTTTGGCCCTGTGACTAGGTTTGGGTAATGGGGTGCAGCAGAAATTACTGGGTGGTACAGCTTTGCGACCTTTCCTTCTTTCCTGCTGACACCCATGTCTGGAGCTCTCGAGGCTCTTTTGGACCAGGTCACTACACAAAGATGGTTATTCTTTCTGTATAAACATGGATTACCGTGGAGTGGTTACACAGCCCTGGGCTCCACACATTCACATACTTTTATACCCATCTGTGATTAAGCCACTGTGGTTTTGACTTTTTTATTATGTACAAAAGAATCTCATACTAAATATCATCTTACTTTGTAGTTACAGAATGGTAAAATCTGGACACATCTGATCCAAAAACAACTGTGTAGGCAGAGACCAGAGAAAAACTTTCCACAGATTAATGGATGTGAAGAATATGTTGGAACTAAATAAACAAAATATTGTTTTTCATTTACATACTATAACAATATTCATTAAAGTCAATTTAAACCTAATATAAAGATTAGCACTCACTATTGTTCACTGCTTATCAGAAAATAACTAAGTCAATATCCCAAATATTAGGTAAACCATGATTAAGGAATGACCTTTATTAAAACCAAAAGTAGAAACAGCCTTGTATCCCTTGGATGAAGCCTACTTGATTATAATGTGTAATTTTTTTAATGTGTAGCTATAATCTGTTAGCTAAAATTTTGTTGAGTATTTTTGCATCTATATTCATTAGTGAATGTGCTCTGTGGTTTTCCTTTAGAGTTGGGTCCTTTCTTGGTTTTGGTATCAGGGTGATGTTTGTTTCATAGAACATGTTAGGCAGGGAAGGGTCCTTCCTTCTCAATGTTTTAGAATAGGTTTTGCAGTATGGGTACAAGATCATCTTTGAAGTATGATAGAATTCTGATGTGAAGCCATCTGGTCCAGGGCTTTTGTTGTTGTTGTTGAAAGCTTTTTATTGTTTCTGCAATCTCAGTACTTGAGTTAGTCTGTTTGAGAGATCTATTTCCTCCTGGTTAAATCTAGGGAGATGGAATGATTGCAGCTATCGGTCCATTTCCTCCATTGTCAAATTTCTGGGCATAGAATTTCTTGTAGTAGTCAGAGATAATGTCTTGTGTCCGTGGTATCTGTTGTTATTTCCTCTTTTTCATTTAAGACTGAGGTTATTAGAGATCTTACTTTTCTATTTCTAGCTAATCTGGCCCAACGTTTATAACCCACTTTGTATTTTGTTGTTGTTGTAGATTCATTGAGGGTATTGAAGAACCAACTTTGCTTCATTAATTTTCTGAATGATTCTTTTGTTTTCAATTTCATCTATTTCTGATTTCATTTTGGTTATTTCTTTTCTTCTGCTAAGTTTGGGATTAAACTGCTCTTCCTTTTCCATTTCTTTAAGAGGATTCATCAGTCTGTTGATATCCTCTCTTTCTGTTTTTGGATGTAACACCTAAGGTGATTAACTTCCTTGTTACAACTGCTTTTGCAGGGCCCCACAAGTTTTGGAAGCTTATAGCTTCACTGCTGTTATGTTCGAGAAATTTAAAGATTTCTCCTTTATCTCTTCCGTGACCTAACTGTCGTTCATTCAGTGTAAGGCTATTTAGTTTCCATGCCTTTGTGTGGCGATGAAAATTTTGTTGGGGGTTCCACCTTCATTGCCCTGTGGTCTGAAAAGATACAAGTATAATTTCAATTCTTTTAATTTTGTTGAGGCTTGTATCCTAGGATATGATCTATTTTGGAGTATGTTCCATGGGCTGACCAGAATGTATATTCCTTAGCTTTGGGTAGGTGTGTTCTCTATACGTCTATTAAGCCCAGTTGTTCCAGGGTCATCTGTAAGTCCCTTGTATCTTTGTTTAGTTTCTGTTTAGATGATCTGTCTAGTTCTTTCAGAGGGGTGTTAAATTCCCCTACTATTATGATGTTATAGGATATCATATTGCTCAGCCCAATTAAAAGTCTGCTTCATAAATCTGGGGCATTTACGTTAAGGGTATATTTAGAGTTTCAATATTTAGAATTGAAATATCTTCTTGTGGTATTGTTCCTCTGACCAGTATGGGTGAGAGACAAGAACAGAACCTTCTCTGAGGAAGACAGATGAATGGCTAACAAACATATGAAAAAAATGCTCATTGTCCCTAATCATCAGAGAAACACAAATTAAAACCACCCAGCAATATCACCTAAACCCAGTGAGGACAGCCTGTAGCACAAAATCCCAAAGCTGTAGATGGTGGCACAGATGTGGAGAGAAGGGAACACTTTTACACTGTTTGTGGGATTGCAGACTAATACAGATTCTTTGGAAAGAAGTACAGAGAATCCTCAAAGAACTCAAATTAGACCTCCCATTTGATCCTGCAATCCCATTACCAGAAGAAAAAAAACCATTTTATCATAAGGACATTTGCACTAGATTACTGCAGCTCAATTTATAATTGGCAAAATGTGGAAACAATCTAAATGCCCATCAACCCAGGAATAGATTAATGGACTGTGGTATATGTATACCATGGAATACCATTCAGGGATAAAACAGATGGAGACCTACTGAAGAGGAAGGAATCTTCTCTAAGACATTCTACAAAGCAAACATCATCCTGATACCAAAAACAGAAAAAGACCCAACTAAAAAGGAGAATTTCAGACCAATTTCTCTCATCAATATAGATGCAAAAATTCTCAACAAAATCCTAGCCAAGGATTTGATGATAAGATTACAGCTTATCATCAAAAAAGTCATACATTATGATCAAGTAGGTTTCATCCCAGGGATGCAAGGCTGGTTTAACATATGCAAGTCCATAAACATTATCCACCATATCAACAAAAGCAAAAATAACGACCATATGATCCTCTCAATAGATGCAGAAAAAGCATTCGAAAAAATCCAGTATCCTTTTCTATTAGAACACTGAAGAGTATAGGCATAGGTGGCACATTTCTAAAACTGACTGAAGCTATCTATGACAAACCCATAGCTAATATTTTACTGAATGGAGTAAAACTGAAAGCTTTTCCTCTTAGAACTGGAACCAGACAAGATTGTCCACTGTCACCATTACTTTTCAACATATTGCTGGAAGTTCTAGCCAATACAATTAGGCAAGACAAGGAAATAAAGGGAATCCAAATAGGAGCAGAGGAGGTCAAACTCTCCCTCTTTGCTGATGACGTGATCTTATACTTAGAGAATCCCAAAGACTCAACCACAAGACTGTGGACTCAACCATAAGACTCCTGGAAGTTATCAAAAAACATAGTAATGTCTCAGGATATAAAATCAATGTCCATGAGTCAGTAGCCTTTGTATACGCCGGTAACAGTCAAGATGAGAAGCTAATTAAGGACACAACTCCCTTCACCATAGCTTCAATGAAAATGAAATACCTAGGAATATACCTAACAAAAGAGGTGAAGGATCACTGTAAAGAAAACTATGAAATCCTCAGAAAGGAAATGGAAGAATATACCATGCTCATGGCTGGGAAGAATCAACATTGTTAAAATGTCTATACTTCCCAAAGCAATCTACCTATTCAATGCCATCCCTATTAAAATACCAACATCACACTTTCAAGATTTGGAAAAAATGATTCTGCGCTTTGTATGGAACCAGATAAAACCCCGTATAGCTAAGGCAGTTCTTAGTAATAAAAATAAAGCTGGGGGCATCAGCATACCAGATTTTAGGCTGTACTACAAAGCCATAGTGGTCAAAACAGCATGGTACTGGCACAAAAATAGAGACATAGACGTTTGGAATC
>CAUYPK010099108.1:0-26046 GCA_963574355.1 Loris lydekkerianus
CCGAAAATTGCTTAATGACATCATATAGTAATAGGCTGAAAAGAATAAAAAAAATTAAAAGTAGAAAAAATGAACAGCATCAATGTATAGAGTACAAAATTCTCCATCGATCAGTATATACCACGACACAGTAGAATAAATATTTATTAAGATATGGAGCTACAAAAACACATGACATTAAAATGGACAAAACTTTTGAAACAACCTAATACAAGCCACGTGATAGCCGGGACTACATCTGTATTTATGCAATGCTAACTCCTCAACTTAAGGCAGAGTACCCGGCCCACAATCTGTACTGAAAACAAACCAGGCCATTGGCTGACAGTCCCCAAGTGAGTGAAGACATCCATCAGAGGACCAAATCTGAGAGAAGTACACTAGGTCCATATTAAAAATGGACTTGGGGGGGAGGAGAGGAGGATGTATGGCAGGAGGGAGGAAAGATTACTTAAACAAAATAACATTTTAAAAAATTAAAATGAATTTTTAAAAATGGGCTTGGGAAGAAAAAGCACAGAGAGGAGAAGCCCAAATAAACTGATAGGAACATTTGTAAAGTCATGTGTTGGTGTCTATTAACATTTCAAATGCACCTTTTGACCTAGCAATTACACTGGTTGATATACACATTCTTACACATATATACAAAGAGACATCCAAGAACATTTATTTCGATGTTCTTTCTAAGAGCAAAAGAAAAAAATATAAACAGCATATCGTCCATAACCATAAATGGGTAAACTATAATATACACATTTTATGTACCCATATTATGAAATATCACAAAGACAGATTTACATAAACTACACGGGAAAATTTCCAGAACATGGTATTGCGTAAAAAGAAGCAAATTACAAAACAACAACAATAAAACCAAAAAAGCATGAATTGTCAAGCATGAGATAACTTGTAAGTAGTTAAGATAACTGGTAACTGGTAAGAGATAATTAGGAGAAAGAGATTAAATCTGAGACAAAAATTTTACTTAAGAGATTGCTGTTAACAGTCCAGCAAGAGAAATAAATTGGGTTTGACCTTAATCAATATAACACTGAGGATAAAAAGTACTACAAATTTGAACCCGCCACCTCCGGTAAATGGGGCCGGCACCCTACTCCTTTGAGCCACAGGCGCCGCCCAAGTACTACAAATTTGAAAGATACTTCTGGTGATAAAGCAAACAGGATTTGGTAACTTCTTAAATATGGGAAATATGGAGTTGGAAGAGTATAGATAATTCTAATTTTTCAAGTTCAAGTCTCAAAGACTGGTCACCATTAACCATTGGAAGACTAGAAGAAGAAAACTGAAGAAGGTAGAAGATACATTGAGAAAAAGATAATGACGTTGGTTTAGATATCCATGTGTAATGTTACAATGGGAGTGGGAAAACTTAGGAGGATAGATATTCAACAAAAGATTGTTGAAAACATCTATAACTGCAATGGGGTGAGTGTATGTCCCCTGAAAATTCCTATGTTAAAGCCTAACCTCAAGCTGAGGGTGTTAGGAGGCAGGAGTTTTTGAAGCCCTCATGAATAGGATTAGAGCCCTGAAAACAGACGCCAAGAAAGCCAATTCGCCCCTTCCACCACATGAGTGCCCAGTCAGAATGTGCCATCTATGAACAACTTCTAAGAGGTGCACCTTTTAGGAAATGGGCCTCATAAGACATTACATCTGCTGTTGTCTTGCTGTTGGGCTTACCGGCCTCCTCTAAACTGAGAAACAAATTTTCGATTTATAAGCCACCCCACCATTTATGGTCTTTTGCTACAGCAAGGTAAACAGACTAAGACAATAACCTTAGTAATGAGACTGTTGTATAAGGTAATTAACATTAAGCAAATATTGGGTTCCCTAGAGGGCTACCCATGGAAACAGTGTATCTGCAACCCCTCCAACAGTTCTCAGTGGCCTTTCCCCAGAGTCCACTGTTGCATCAACAACCTTAATCCTGCAAAGCAATCGCAGTACAGGTCAAAAACCCAAGACTAGGAGTCTATCATCAAAGACATGTCATGATCTCCATCATTAATCTTCTAACTAGGCACTGGGGCTCATGCCTATAATCCCAGCAAATTGAGAGGCTGAGGAGGGAAGATTGAAATTTGGGAAGCTTGAGGCCAGGAGTCCATGACCATCCTGGACAACAGAGTGAGGTCTTGTCTCCACAAAGAAATTTCAAAATTAGCTGTGTGTGATGGCACATGCCTATAGTCCTAGCTACTTGGGAGGCTGAGGCAGGAGGATAACTTGAGGAGTTGGAGTTACAGTGAGCTATGACTGTGCCACTGTACTCTATCCTGGGTGACAGAGCGAGACCCTGTCTCTCATTACAATAAATTTTAAAAAAGAATCTTCTAATGTTACAACTCTGGTCAAACCATATGATTAAACAATATATAAAAAATCAGATAACAGAAGAATAATCATTCAGACTAGCTTTTCTTCTGGTGATACCAATTCCTAATTCACCCAATATCAGAAGATGACTACAGATATTACAAACTCTTCACAGCACTGAAGGAAAAGTAATACAACTAGAATTAGGGACCCAGCAAAAAAACCAGTAAATGCAAACTAAATTTTTTTTAAGCCTTAAAGTTAAGATACAAAGACATTCTTCATTAACATTTGTAAAATTATATTCTACAAGAATATATTTTCTTGGTAATTGCTTTGATTCTTAAGAAGATAATGGGAATCTTTGAATTCAAAGAGTATATATTAAGAGGAGATACATCTGTAAGTTCTCTACCTCTAAAGCTTCCTAAATAGGAAATTAGTTGATCACAGAAATTACATCTCCTGGCATCATCCTAAAGTCCTTCTAGGTTACTACAAACAACCTACGCTCAGTCCCTAAAGAAGAGGCATCTCACAACACTGACAGCTCATTGCATTACTGGGCTCTGTGGGGTAATACAGCCTATCTCTTTGGAAAAAAGTTCCTGTGCACCTTGAAAACAGCACAAAGCCCAGGCCAGGTCCTGATGCAATACTCCAGCCCTTGGGAAGCACAGAATCTAGGAGCTGAAGGGAACCTGGGAGGTCAAGTCCAACATTTTCACTTTTCAAGCAGAGGCTCCAAGGTGAACTGGCATGTCTAAGATCATACAGGCACACATGTGACAGAGTGTGCCTAGGAACCAGAGGCTCCTGACTCAGAACTAAGTACTCTGTTTCAATTCCTGATTCACAGTATTCATGGGCAGATGATCACTTAACATATTATAACCCAGTGGCATCCAAAAAGTTTTCTTTGCAATTTATGTTCTTGGCAGAATCTATCTTGGACATATGGTACTGTTCATAACAAACTAAAACTGTGTAACCAGGCCATGACTACAGATAAACAATCAGATAGAGATGGCACAAGAACCTAATATAATTACTGTTTTTCACCAAAAAAAATACCCTTTTTGTCTGTAATGTACTGCATATATATTTATAATTTTAATTTTTAGGTTTCTATTTCAACTTAATCTTTATGTGTCTCTGGAAATACAAGAAATAGGAATCATCATCCACAAAGGCCAACAGCTTATTGTGTAACTCCAGGCAAATTACTTCACCAGTCTGTGCTCTATTTATTTATTTAGAGGAAGAATCACAGAAAAATATAGTCATAAAACAAATAAATTGTGTCTGTGTACATGTGTGCTTTTGAGAGGGGGGTAGGTATGTATCTCCAGCCCTTACTTAAAAAGAATGATTTTGGAAAGCTTCCACAGCAAAGCATTCCTTCCTTCACTGTTAAAAAACTGGAAATGTAGGCCAGGCAAGGTGGCTCACCCCTGTAATCCTAGCACTCTGGGAGACAGAGGCGGGTGGATCACTTGAACTCATGAGTTGGAGACCAGTCTGATCAAGAGGGAGACCTTGTCTCTACTAAATATAGAAAAACTAGCTGGGCGGGGTGGCAGGCCCCTGTAGGCCCAGCTACTTGGAAGACTGAGACAAGAGGATAGCTCCCACCGAAGAGTTGAGATTACTGTAAGCTATAACGCCACAGCATTCTATCCAGAACGACAGAGTGAGACTCTGGCTCAAAAAAAAAAAAAAAAAAAAAACACTGGAAATGTGCCCCTAAAACAAAAAAATACAAAACACCTACCGTCTCAATTGAATGATAGTACAGAATATCATAAATCTTTAAAAAGTATAATATTAAATTGAAAAAACTGCTGATAACCTTAGCTAAGATTCAAAATATTAACTACTTTAAGAAGCAATTATCGGCTTGGCGCCTGTAGCACTGGTTACGGTGCCAGCCACATGCACCGAGGCCCGGGGCAGCTAAACAATGACAACTGCAACAGAAAATAGCCAGGCACCTGTAGTCCCAGCTGCTTGGGAGGCTGAGGCAAGAGAATCGCTTAAGCCCAAGAGTCTGAGGTTGCTGTGAGCTGTGACACCACAGTACTCTACCGAGGGCAACATAATGACTCAAAAAAAAAAAAAAGATGCTATTATCAAATAAGAGTAAATTAATCAGCCTTTGTCTTGTTTATTCCATTTCCAATCTAATGAAGAGGTTTCAGCTGATGCCTCAAAGACATTCTAAACAGTACACAATAATCCCAGTCATTATTGGACAAAAGGCAGCTGCTAGAATTTATGGAAGCTGAGGAGCCTACTAGCCCCCAATGATATGAAATTCTGTCAGCCCTCAAACTACTTCAAGGGAACAAGACATTTTCACGAATGTACGCAAAAGCAGAAGTCTACAAACCCTGTAAATCTGGGGCATGATATTTGTTAGACCATTGAGTTTCAAACTATTCTAATACAGCCCCCAGAGAAATGTATTTTATGACATTATTACACAAAGAAACAGAAAAACATAAAACCAAAATAATACTGAATATCTTATTATATGTGATGCACTCACATTTCTTTTCTATTTCCTCCTCCTCCTCATTTTTAATAATTGGCCCACTAAATTGATTTTGTGTTCCTCTAAATGGATTGTGGCCTGCACTTTGAAAATCTCAGAGTGATTTTACTTCTGGCTTCCTTAAATTTAGAATGTGGTTGTGTAATGCAATAAGGAAAATAACATTATTATTAACTAATATTAATAACTAACATTATTTTCCACTCTACACAATCTCAGTGCATTTTATTTATTTATTTATTTATTTATTTATTTATTCATTTATTTTTGTACAGACAGAGTCTCACTTTTCCACCCTCAGTAGAGTGCCAACACATCACAGGACTCACAGCAACCTCCAGCTCTTTGGCTTCCGTGATTCTCCTGCCTCAGCCTCCCAAGCAGCTGGGACTACAGGCACCTGCCACAACGCCCGGCTATTTTTGGTTGCAGTTCGGTCAGGGCTGGGTTTGAACCCGCCACCCTCGGTATATGGGGCCGGAGCCCTACTCCCTGAGCCAAGGCACCACCCACATTTTATTTATGACTTATTCTCTTAACATTTTTGTGAGTTTAGAATTATGATCTGAAGCAATAAGCCCACAACTATTTCTAATGATACTTTCAGTCCCCAAATCACTTTAAAGAGAACAAAATATTTCATAAGAAAATGTCTCATTGTAACACTATCCAATTCTCTACCATCCACCCCTTTCTCTCACCACCGCCCAAAAACCTTTTTTGACAACTGGTGCAGCTTTTGACAAATGACAATTAGGCAGTGATATTTTTTTCTCATTAAATTTCTTCACTACCAAGTTATTCCTAAAGAAACATTCTATAATGAATATGACTAAGAGAAAAGCCATATGGTAAACATTAACTGCCACACGGGATGATATGTCTTTCCTTGGCGCTAACACAGTTCTTTCTCCGTTTATTCACCAGGGTTAACTACCTGCTTTGGTTTGAATGTCTCCTCCAAAACTCATGTTCAAACTTCACTGCCATTGTAACAGTGGTGAGAGATGAGACCTTTAAGAGGTGATAGGATCAGGAGGGCTCTGCCCTTGTGAATAGGTTAATGTCATTATCATGAGTAGGCTCCCCCCAAAATGATGAAATTCTGGCTCCACTGTCTCTGGCTCTCACGCACACTTGTCCTTCTGCCATGTTATTATGCAGTGAAAACACCTCAACAGATGCCAGTGCCATGCTCTTGGACTTTCCAGCCTCTAGTACCATAAGCCAAATAAACTTCTATTGTTTTTAATCACCCAGTCTGTAATAGTCTGGCAAGGGAATCCAACCTGCAATCACAGACTGCATGCAGTTTATTTGAGGACTGTTTTGCTTATCTGTGTTGGTTATTATGAAAAGTATGCCTGGAACCTTTTCTTTTGCTCTTCAGCTGTCGTTAGTGTTTGTGTATTTAATGTGTGTCCCAAACAACTCTTGTTCTTCTAATGGGTAGCAGAAAAGAAAAAACAGGTGGACACCCCTGCCAGTTGAACCAACAGAAAGTGGGCAAAGATGTCACCTGTATTGTTGTCTTCAAAAGCAACTGCATCTCCATCCAGGCAGCCTGGCAGAGCTGCCTGCCATGCCAACCCAGAAATGGCTCTACTAACACTGTCACTGCTACAGGCATGCCTACCACCATTTAAGAGTTTCAGTCATTCGACAATTATTTCCTGAGTGCCTACTTTGTGCAGGCACTATTTTATAGGGATCAGAGTGCACTCATTCATATCACTCACAACTTTCCTTCTCTTTAAAACTCAAAGATTAAGTGACCACCTGATTACAGAGAGAATAAAACTAATTTAGAAAGAGAAGGCTCAAAGGAGCCATGACAACATGCACAGAAAAGGGTGAAGCATTTAAAAAGCGTTAACTTATCTGGAGAGAATACAGCGTAATATTTGCACAACTTAAAATTTTAAATGGCTTTCGTATTATTTTACTGGCATTTTATAATCTCATGAAACGCTCAGATTAAGAGTGTACGTTATTACTTTATAGATGGGGAAACCTAAAGTCAAGAAAGGTTACCTGATTTGCTATGTCAAACTGATAGAAAGTGGCAGAGTCAGGACACTTCAAGTTGAACTCCAAGAGATAGCTGGAACTATCTCTCAAGGCTTCAAAACAGTATGACTATGTAAACATTAACTGGAGAAGTATAACATGAAAGAAGAGTACCAAAGAAAACGATAGAGGTATAAAGCCTAACTGAGAGGCCAGCAAGATATTCCAATGTATTTTCTTGTTACTGTTCCACTCATATTTTTAAAAAAATCTGGCTGAAGAGCAAAGGAAAATTCCCACAGTCAGGCTGATCCACTCCACTAATAATTTCTGAACTGCCACAGACACAGTGTCTGCCAAGGAAAATGTAGCAATTTTGCTCAGTGGATTATTACAATGCCAAGTAAGCAAGGTTGTGTGCCCAAAACTAAAGTGGGCACAAGCTACTTTCCTTCAGCTCCTATAACAATTTGTACCTCTCCAACTCCCTGTTTGCCTGAATGTGCATTACTGGCTACAACAGAGACCTGGGGCCAGAAGCATTGAAAACAGTAATGCCCTAACGATTTCGTTAATCTCAGGAGATTCACTGTATAAACCAAGGTTCTGGGAAAGCTACTTTCCTATAGAAGGTTCATCTTCACACCACAGTATAATGTCTTTTGTGTATTTCTAATGTGACCATGTCCTATAAAGGCTAAACACTTTGAGGATGTGGACTGCCCTTAAGTGAGTGACCTTTTCAAATGGCAAACTTCATTCTTCTCTCAGCTACAGATTTACACTCACACACTCACACTACTTAATCTGCTTCCAAAAGAAAGACTGAAAGAAATTATTTTGAGAAGTACTATGGAGAACTGTCACAAAATCTTAATGTTTGAATGAACTTTAGATAGCACTTTGTCCAATCCCATTTCAGCGATGAAGGAACTGAGGTACAAAGACTAATATCAAAAAGTGCCTTCCCTGAGGACAAACTAAACACAAAGCCCCCATTAAAATCTAACTTCTTGGGTGGCGCCTGTGGCTAAAAGGAGTAGGGCACTGGCCCCATATGCCAGAGGTAACGGGTTCAAACCCAGCCCCTGCCAAAAACTGCAAAAAAAAAAATAATAATAATAATAATAAATAAATAAAATCTAACTTCTTGTTTAATACTCTTTCCATTAAACAAGTGGGGAGCATCAACATCAGCCAAAGAGTATGTTTCAGAACACACTCAGAAATTCATTTGGCAAAGGATAGAACCCAGCATGATTCTGACCTCACTGAGAACTTCTCTTTCTATCCCTCTCATTCGTAAAAGAATTACCCACTGGCTGACTTAGCATACTATTGAGACCCAGACTTAGTGGTTATCAGCATTCAAACAGTGTGGAAAAAGGTATCTATCCAGCTTTCTTAGGAAGCATTACTGTCAGGGCTCAGTCATGTCAATACATTAGAGATCAATTAATTGTTCCTGGCTAATATTTATTCTCTGGCCAGACATTAATGAAAACCAAAATCTTCCACCCTGCAATCCTGCAAGAAAGTACAGGCAGTCCCCAGGTTACAAATGAGATACATTCTGTAGGTTTGTTCTTAAGTTGAATTTGTATGAAATAGGTATATTTACCTATTTCCTGAAATAGACCCCATTCATAAATATGAGTCATAAGTTAGTCAACTGTCTGTAACTCAGGGACTACCTGTATTTATTTTTCTCTTCCTTCCTTCCACTTTCTTCACCCCTAACACAATTGCACCCAATACATTTTCCGGAAGAACCAAAAATCTAAGCTTTAAAGTAGGAATGGGCTGTTGAGGAAGAGAAACCAATTTTACCCAGTTCACCTATTGCCTTAAAGAGTCTGAAGATCAAAAAGTATTCGGAGAACTGAGATTCAGGTTAGTGAGGAAAGGAAAAGTACAAAAAACACCCCAAAAGTTAGTGTCTTTATTCTTGATTTCTGCCCTAAAAACAGAAAAGGAAGCTAATTGAATCTGATTTTCTTTCATATTGCATTCTGCAGAACTTCAAAGTACAAAGTAAACAGGTTATAAAACACTATTGACCATACAGCCTCAAAAGGCATTAAAGTTTACCATCAAAAACAGATCACAACCCCAAAGGGAAAACTCCCTTGGGTCATTAAAGAAGAAGTAAGAATTGAGCAACAAAACCAACCAGCCATTCCAAGTCACCAGTAGTGAGACTATGATATAGAATTGTTTGAAAAAACTGAATAATCATTTCTTAGGACATAAACATCAAGCCATATACTTCCCCAAAATTCCATCACGTGAGTAAAAGGATCCAGATCTGAGAAGTTCATTTCTACAAACTTAACACCCCACAGTTTGTTTCCAGACACTCCTGTCAAGAGTCAGATATGTCTGTTTGTATGCTTAGTACAATTCCACGCCGAAGTCTAACCGCTCTGTACTTAGCACCAAAGTATCCAGATAAAGCACCTCCCCATACCTGAGATACAAAACCATCCTGGCCACAGGAAGGAACTGTACATGAAATTTTCCCTAGTGATGAGGAGTGTATTCATGGAAAATCAAAGCTTCTAAGCTCATAAAAGCAGACTGCCCTTAGCATTACTTAATGGTCATTTTATTTTACTTATTCACTTGTAGTCAGGACAAGGCATCTAGTGAAGACAGATGCTGATTCTGTCAAGTAACAATTCTGAGCACCTCATTTCTGAAATAGATCAAAAAAGTAGAGATTAAACTAGAAAAGTAAAACACATAAAACTAAGTTCAATTAAGCAGAGGAACAGCTGAGGGACACAAAGGTGAAAGCAACTACAGATTTTGTAGGCAAATATACCCTCTGCCTAAAGCAAGGAGGTAGGAGCTTATATGCAAACTGGCACATGGTATGCTGCTAAATTTGCTATGAACTCCCAGAGTCTCTGATAATCACTAGCTCAATGAGTTCCTGTGCACATGCACAAAGGTTATTTTAAAAGTCTAAATGAAGATTGTCAACCTTTGAAGACTAGAAATGAGAGTTTCTTAAATAATAAGATCTAGTGAAATATTAATAATTCCATATGCTTTCACATAGAAAGGAGAAGTCTTATCTTCCCTGAGCGTATCACAATTGGGGAAGAAGTTATCTGAGCTTCTCCCTTCCCCTACTTATCTTACTAATAGAGTTATCTATCATTGCTGTGGAGTTAAGACATCTAGACTTTCCAAATTTGACAAGTATAACCTGTCAATAGGAAAGAAAAATCCAAACCCTGTAAAATAATTTTTAAAAGGTTTACTCTGAGCTGAACATGTGTTACCATGGCCGGGACAGCCATCTCCAAAAAGTCTTGAGCAAGTGGTCTTTGAGCAAGTGATTTTGCCATGGTTGAGTTACATACAGTTAGGTTTCATGTTTTAGGCAGACATTAATTACACTAAGTAGGTATACACTGGTTTGGCAAAAAAACCAGGACACTCCAAGAGGGGGATTACAGGTTATAGATGGCTTTAAAGATTCTTTGATCTGTATTGATTAAAGAAATAAAGCTTTGTCTAAAGCAGCGGTTCCCAACCTGTGGGTCAGACCACTTTTTAACAATGAAAATACATTGCAGCATTAGGAAGGTTGAGAAACACTGGTCTAAACGCTTCAAATGTTTTAAGTTAAGATAAGGAAATCTATTAATCAGAGATAAACCACCAGACATATTCCAAAACTCAACTGATGTGATAAGTAAACTGATGACCTGCAGAGGTGGTTAACCTTTGTCTCACATGGGCTTAGGACTGTTAAGGATTTTTGTATTTTATTGTTCCAAAAAATAACTCCAAAAGGGACAGGGCATAAGTAGGTATGTTTGCTCTCTCTTCTCTTCTGGCTGACAATTCAGTTTTAAAGTATTTGGGAGACAGGAAACCTGAGAGTACCCTTGGCCAAGATGGGGTCCATTCAGTCAGTAGGGGGCTTAAGAGTTTATTTTAGTTCACTAAATAAACTAAACTGCAAAAGCTACTTCTCTGGAGATTTCTAACATGTAATCCTGTTCGAAAGAATAAAACAGGGAGCTATGCCTGGGTCTCTGAACCTTAACCTATATAAACACCTTTTGTAAAGTCTACCTTCAAAATCACCAAGAAGCTACTTTTGAAAACTGAAATAAACAGCTGAGTGAATTTAATTTAAAATTAATATTTGGAAGAGTTTCAGACTTTTGATAATCTATTGAAGTACAGAGGGAAATGTATGCTTCCAATGAAAGATTATGCATCATCTAGAACACCCCATAGTAAGAAAGTTGTTTTCAACTCTGAAAGTAGATAGCAATGCAAACCAATCTTCATCTGTAACATGCAAATCTGCCAGGTCCAATAAAGACTCAATTGACTTCCCTTCCCCTAGAGAAGAGAGTAGTTTTGCCTCAACATTAATTTCAATGTTCCTGATCTATAAATGTGTCTTTGGGCTTCTTTGAATCAGGTTTCCTCATTATAAGCAAAATAAAATCTTTAACATGTTCATTTTATATCTGTAGGAGAGTCATGATTGAATTTTGTGAAAATTAACTTTTAACAAAAGGTAGAGATCTTCACAGTTCCCCAAACTACCAACCCCCAAAACACTTACAAACATAAAATTTTGCAAATAATCACAAAGAGTCAATGAGTTCAGGACATCCTAAAGGCCAGTTGCTGGGGTCCAAATTCCCCAGTTATTATCCCTGCTATACAATGAATCACAGAAGTAGCCTTAGTATTATAAAGGGTCATATTACATATAAAGTAATCCCAAGACCCCTATGTGTCCTGTAGGTTGAGAACAAAAGAGACACTATTGGATATACCCATTCCTTAAAATTCAGTAGGAAAGGCCCTATAACTACAATAAGAAATGCAGTTCTGATCCACACTACAGCACGGATGAACCCTGAAAACACTGTAAGTGAAAAAGTCAAATACAAAAGACCACATATATGATCCATTTACATAAAATGTCCGAAGTAAATCTATAAACAGAAAAGTGGTAGTGACCTACAACTGAGGATGGGGAAATAACGAAGTGATTAGCAAATACTGTGTTTCTTTGGAAATGTTCTAAAATCGATTGTGGTGATGGCTGCACAACACTTCACATACTAAACCTAACTTAAAAATACATAATGACCCAGCAATTCCATTTGTGCATTTGTGTTCACCAAATGTTCACTCAACTAAGACCAATCACCTAAGATTCTTTGGATCCAAAAGCTTTCTTTAAAAAAAAAAAAAAGAAAAAAGAAACAAAGGCCTTCTGAAAAAGTTTCTAAATGGGCCAAAGATAGCAGCAACTTTAATTTCACAATTGTAGAATTAGAACATAAAGCTCAGGTCTCCAAACAAAAGCAACCGTAAATACCTAAAGATAACTTGTCTGGAGGTATTACTTTTTAAAATTTATAAACAGAATTATTAACTACTAAAATGATGAAACTTTTTAAAAACATTATTTTTTTCTTTGGCAATTCCTAAGCATATATCAACAGCAACTACCCATATATCAGAAAAGGACAGTCAACTTTGAGAATTCCCATAAACTGACACATGGTCACAACTCGGGTGGACTCCTTGATAGTCAAGTTAATGTGTCTACTGAAAAGAAGCTGTGGTGTCCTAGAAAGTCTAGACTGGTAATCAAAAGCCTCAACTCTAATTTTAGGTCTCACTTAGAAGCTGTGGGGCCTTTGCTATGCAACTGGATTTGCTCATCTACAATTACAACAATTACAATTATAACTCAACAAAAAGTTCCCAAGGATAAAAAGAGACCAACATCCACTCACAGGGTTGTTGTGAATATTAAATGAAATAAAGTAACAGAAAATAATAAACACTTATTAAATATTCTGAATTCTCCGATGAAACGTTTTCCTTTCCTCTTCAGTAAACAGCAACAAAAAGCAACCTTCACCAAGTCCAAAGTCACAAAGGAGCTGGGAGAGGCTATAAGTAGTTTGATTCCCATGCCTATGTTGTATTTTCTCACAGAAACAAAATACATCTTGTAATGAGCAGTTTTGTAAGAAAGATGTTAAGTCAATTGTTAACATTCAACAATTTACTAAATCAATCAGAATGTTGCTAATGCGCTCTTACCTACTGTAGAACAAGATTAAATCACTTACCTACTATGTTTACAGATCACAAACTCATAGGTTTTCAGTCATCCAAATAGCTGACTATTGACTGCTACGGTGATGACTCTTAGGAAGGCTGTGTGATATAGTTGTACACTCTCTTCTACTCTAGCTCAATAGTCAGACAAGAAGCAGGCTTACCATCGCATTCTCTTATTTGCTCTAGATCCCCTTCTAGTAGAGTTTAAAAACAGAATTTTCTATTTGCCTCAATTGTCTCAAAGACTCTGTGCCATTAAGACTGGAACTCAATACAGGATTGATCTATTCCTTTTTAGACCCACCTCACCTGCCAAAATGCAATTCAAAAGAATGAACTTAAATGTTTCAGGGGGAAAAAAAAAAAATTAAGTGTGTCAGGGAAAGCCTCCAAAGAACATGGTCTCCTCAATACTGAGTGTAAAGTGTAAATATACCAAAATAGCTACTTCTGAAGAGGATTATATAGTGACCTCGAAATTAAACCACTACAACTGGTATTTTATAACTAAATGCTGACCTTAACAGTACCCTTTTCATACTCAAAAAGCACCAAACTTTGTTCCCATCAAATGTTTATCAATATTTATAGACTAGAGATAAACAAGAAAGCAGTTAAGTTTTACTCTCTGGAGAAATTACGGAAAAGGAACAGCATTTCACAATTTGAAAGTGCCTACACAGCTTTAGGAAAGATCTCAGTGCCCTTGCCCAAGTACAGTGTACAAATAACATTAATAAAAATTTAACATCTGCTGCCCAAAGCTAACTCCACAAGTTATCTATTAAGAAAATCCAGCAAGAGTATAAATTGGTACAACCACTTTGGAAACCTGTTTGACAATACATACTACAACACAACAATTCTATTTGTTTTGGTTTTTGTTTTTAAAGGCAGTGTCTATGTTCCCAGGCAGGATTCAAATTCCTGGGCTCAAGTGACCCTCCTACCTTCCATCAAATTTATGTATGTTTGATGTTTACCAACAAATCTGTTAAAAAATGTACTGTGTCATCCATTATAGCCAAAAAACTAGAAATACAAATGTTCACCAACTATAGAACAAATAAATTAATTAAAGTATATTTAAACACTGTCCTACTACATAGCTACACAGCAATAAGAAAAAAATTATTGCTACATTAAGAGCCTGGCTGACTCTCACAGACACAGTGTTGAGCAAAAAGGCCACTCACAAAACAGAATGCATGTTTCCATTTATATAAAGCTCAAAATCAGCAAAACTAATCTATGGTGAAAAAAATTATTACCTTTGGTAGGGTATCAACTGGGAAAGAACATGAGAAGCTTGTTGGTACTGCTGGGTAAGGAGCAGAGTATATCCACATGTAAATAGGATACTGCTGGGTAATTAGCAGAGTATATCTACATGTAAATAGTTATCGACCTGTACAATTAAGATCTGTGCCCTTTACTGCATGCAAAGTAGACCTCAAAAAAGAAAGTCCTATGTTTTTTAAATTCAAAACAGATTTTTTTTAAGTAATTTATTCACTTCATGAGGTAACAAACACTGACACATAAATGGCAGTGCTAGAGTAACAGACTTGGAAGGCTGTTCTGCAGTTTCTACCTATACAACAGGCAATTCATTTATTCAAACATTTGTGGTTTGCCTGTTTCATGACAAAAAGCTAAAGTAGCTATATTATTTTAAATTAAAAAGCATTAGATAAAGCACTAGGTAAGATGTAATGATTTTAAATCTATATGCGCCTAGTAATAAAACCTCAGCAAGTATGTAACAAAATCTAACAGAAGAGAAATAGATAAAAAATTGATAAGGCATATGACTTGAAGAGACAGCCACAAAAAGGATGTTAATGGTCATTAAACATTCAAAAGGGTCCTTAACCTCATGTGTATCAGAGGATGCATACAGAAACCATAATTATATTTACCCATCTACCAGATTAGCAAATTATAAAAAGCCTAAAAATACCATCTTTGTCAATTGTATAGAAACAAGACCTTCCATATACTGTTGATTGTAGTGGAAATTGTATAGGCCTCTATAGAAAAGTTTGGCAGTGCCTAGAGAAGTTAAGGATATATACCCTCTACGATCCAGCAATTCAACTCCTAGGTATAAATCCCAAAAAAACTCTCACATCTGTGATCACTTGTCACATATAAGAAAGTCTGTAATGATAATGTTCAAAAAAGCCCTGAATTGGAAACAACCCAAATGTCCCTTGTAAGTAAAATAGATAAATAAATTGCAGTTTAATCATACAATGAAATACCATAGAGCAATGAAAATGAACTAAATAAACTGCATGAAACAACATGAATCTGACAAATACTAAGCAACAAAGGAAAATCGCATAAAATACATATAAACCCATTTACAAGTTAAAAAACAAAACTAAATTTAGGAATGTATACATAGGTGGTAACACTACTTAGAAAAAAAAAAAAAAATGGCAAGGGAATGACTATTCTAAAATTCAGGACAGTGGTTATCCCAAAAGGGGAAAGAAGTGGATGTGTGTAACAGGACAGGTTATACGGGTTTGGGAATTAATGTCGTATGCCTATTCCCTCACCTGGTATGGTTGTTTTCATTATTATGATTCTTAGATTTGTGCCTTATATACTCTTCTGTAGATATAAATTCCAAAAGTATTTTAATTAGAAACAAGGGCTCAAGCCCTTTCTCTTCCCTTTCCTCTTCCTGCTGAATGAAACATGAACTTACTAGGTAGAAAGACCTGATCAGTCATAAGTACCTACTCCACATTTCTCTTATGTTAAAGAAATATGGCCAGGCAAGGTGGCTTGCTCCTGTAATCTAATCCTAGCACTTTGGAGGCCAATGCAGGCAGATCACTTGAGGCCTAGAGTTTGAGACTAATCTAGGCAACAGAGCGAGAACCAAGCTCTACCAAAAAAAAAAAAAAGAAAGAAAAATAGAAACATTAGCCAGACATGGTGGCATGCAGTAGTCCCAACTAACTACTCAGGGGGCTGAGGCAAGAGGACTACTTGAACCTGGGAGTTTGAGGTTGCTAGGAGCTACAAGGATACCACTGTACTCTAGCCTGGGGCAACAGAGCAAGATCCTGTGTCCAAAAGAAAAGAAATATATTTTTATCTTTTAAAAATCTATTACTTGTTTTCTTTTTTCTTTTTGAGACAGAGTCTCACCATGTCGCCCTAGGTAGAGTGCTGTGGCATCACACCTCACAGCAACCTCACACTCCAGGGCTTAAGTGATTCTCTTGCCTCAGGCCTCCCAAGTAGCTGGGACTACAGGCAACCGCCACAACACCCAACTATTTTCTTGCTGCAGTTGTCATTATTGTTTAGTTGGCCCAGGCCAAGCTTGGACCCGCCAGCCTTGGTGCATGTGGCTGGTGCCATAACCACTGTGCTATGGGCGATGAGCCTACTTCAGTTTTTCTATTACACACAGTCAAACCTAATTCCAACCAATCTATTAAGTGATTTGGACAAATGAAAAACTTTGTAAAATTAAAATGGTCTAGCAGTGGAAAGAACTCCCTGAGAAAGTATTCAGTGTGCACTCCTGACAGGGCATTGTGGAAAGGAGTCCTACGCAGCAAGAAAGCCAGACTACAGGGTTTCCAAATGCCTTTCAGGCAATTAAGATTCTAAGGCTACTGCTGCAACACAGCAGCTGCAACAAGAGAATCACCAGGCATTGTGGCAGGCGCCATAACCACTGTGCTACAGGGAGCTAAGCCAATTGCAAGAATTTTGAAAAAGAAAGCCAGGTGAGGTGGCACCAGACTGTATAGTTCTAGCTGTTTCAGGAACTGAGGCAGGACTGTTTGAGGCAGGCAGGGAGTTCCAGTAAATAGCCTGGACAACAAAATGAAAATAAAACGAAAAGGAATTCTGAAGAAAAATCTTCAATCATTTTTAAGTTCTATATAAACAGTATTCATTATATTTAGTACTTCAGTCATTTATTCACCCAGATCATTAATCCAAAATAAAAGGTGGCAGAAATGCAAAGCCACCCAAAGTAAGCATCAGAAGTGAAATCTACACATTCTGACCATAAAACTCAGGAGACAAGTGCCTTCTAACCAGGAGGAAGTCTGGAAAAGACTCACCAACATCAGAAAGTCTGTAGTAGGCATCTTCCTCTTCCAGTGTCCCCTCGGCGCTCCTCTTTTTCAGTGTCTGTAAAAGATAACCAGGTTTGTTGACTTCTAAAGCTGTACAAACCGTCTCGCCAACTGGTCTAGGTTCACCAGAGCAGCCAAGTTGTGGTTCTCTCCCTCCTTTAAAGGCTCCGATTTCACTCCCTGATAATACCCTCCACCCCCACCCAGCGAATCAGAACTCTTCTGCAACTATGTTTCCCTCTCACAGCTGAAGCAACGAATCCCGACCCAGACTCCCACGAAGCCTTCCACCCAGGTAGAAACCAGGAGGAACGCCCAGCCCGCCCCCGACCGGGAGCAGCCTCGAGCCCAGCCCACTCCACCTAACCCGGGTCAGCTCCCACCGGAGTCCCTCGGGAAGCAGTCTGGCCTCTCTCCCGTCCTCCCCGCTCCCTCGCGTCTGAACAATCAGCAAATCCGGGCTGACCTAGCCCATCGCACCCGAGGTGGGAGTGGGCTTCCAGATCGCCTCCAGCTCGGCCCTGCGTCCCCTCGCAGACCTCGGTGCCCGCTCCCTCAGGCCGCAGCCGCCGGCCGCGCGTGCTCGCCCCTCGCCCCGGGGCGCCCCCAGCCCCGACCCTCCTCCTCCGCTCCCCAGCCCCGACCTTCCCCGCTCCGCCAGACCCCGCGGCGACCCTTCTACCTCCTCACGCCGGAACCAGCTCTCCGCTCCTTCCCTAGCGAACTCTGTCTTGCCGGCCTGACTCCACCTCTCGCGTGCCTTCCTCCGCGCGACTGAGTCAGCGGCCGCGGGGCCCCGGCTCCTCCCGCGGCCACCGAGATTGGAGGCCCCTCCCGGAAATGGCTCCTGGGGCGCCGGCCAGGCGAACTCTGGCGTGCGCGGCCCCGCCACCGCCGGCCGCGTGCACGCCCCGACTGGGCCCCCGCGGCGCGTGTGCGTCGCTTACTGGCCAGGCCCGGGATGGCACCCAGGTAGCGCTGTCAGTGTCTTGTCCTGCCCTGTGCTGGGCCGCTGTCTGCCTCAATGGTCACCTACTTCTCGTTCAGCTTTTCTTTTACAAAACCAACTTTCTGGTCACATTTGGTCACTTGGATCCCCGAGAGAGTCGGCCTGCAGATCATTGAACAAATCTATCCAGAACAACCACGGAGATGGGTCTCCAGGGGAGGAATTTGCCCCCTGGTTCTTTCCTGGGTCGGGGACTTGAATTTTCCATCGAGATCCATGGTGCCCAAAGAAAAGCGATATGAAGACTCAATGCAAATACCATCGATATCCTCTCCTCCACACCCTACCCCCAAAATGCAGAGCAGAAGCTATAGGTGTTGGGCAAAAAATGCTATCACCGTTGCTTCATTTTCACGAGCAATGCTGGGAATCCTCTACTATCCAGTGAAAGGGCCCCCTGGGATCTCAAAGGTTAAACTTCATTTCCAGATGAAAAAACTAAATCTCAGATAGGTTTTCTATGACTCACCTTTTTATCACAACACTGATTTGGTAGAAGGCAGCGTGTTTACATGTAACTAGCTGATCACTAACCTGCATACAGCATTTTTCAATATATTTTTTAAATGATACCTACATGGAATCATGAATTCTTTCAAAATTTCTAATTTAACGAATGTGACACTAACCTGGGTACCCAACTCTACCCCTTGCAAAATGTTGTCAGGACACTAGAATTAGAGCATCGTCACCATGGTTATCCTCATCTAGTGCTTTTAGAATGAGATTCCTCCTTATTTCATTCCTCCTGCTGGCCTCCTGTGCACACTCCATCCACACGTCCTAATTTCTTGGCCAGAGTGGTTAAGAAGTCAAACAGCACATCTTTGGTCTTCTTCACGTCTCCGTCAGAATTCCCAGACATCTCTACCATCTGGAACTCCTGGATCAGGCTATAACACTCCTTGCCACCCTCAATGCTGTTCCCCAGCAAACATGCTTTCTCGGTGTTGAAGGGTCAGAAAATATTCTGGAGCCTCCTAGCAAAGCCTACTTAGGATTTTGGGCGTGCCCTCCTCATTCTCTGTCTCCTACCACTCTGCTTTAACTCTTCAGATCCTGGGAACTGCACACACACACCACTTCTTAGTTGCTACCCCATGCTTAATCTAGAATGTGTGCCCATGTGACTAGAGAGCAGGGTCACATCTGGTTCCTCCCTGTGCTCTGACATACAGTGTACAATCTGTTCATTCTTTCCAGATGCTCAAACTAATTCAGCCATATTGACTGATCCTTACTTTGCCTGTACTTTTGCATACAGACCCTATTTATGTCCTGACTTCCCAGGTCAGGTGACTCTCATCATCTCCCAATGTGTAAACAAGGGCACTAAGATCAGATAAGGTAATGATCCTCCCAAAGTCACATACGTGTGATTAAGTTTGTGGGTGGGAAATTGAGGCTTCCAACTTGGTAGAGAGGATCACAAATATGCTTGTTGGTTCATTAGAATCAAAGGTTAGAGCTAAAGGTGCCTTACAGCTGTTTCCCAGCTCAAGCCCAAAGAATATACATGAAGAGACTGAAGTCCAAAGGAAGACGTGACTCCTGCAGTTCCAAGCACAGCCCAGACTAAAATGTGGGTTTGGGCTTGCAGCTGAGTCCATGAAGCTGAATGGGTGGGGTTGTGTGTGTGAGACAGAGAGAGAGAGACTTTAAGCTGCCCTGCTTCTGCACCCCACGTTCCCTCTGCTGGCTGGACAATGTCAGGAGGTACTTGGCTGGCTGGTGGAGGCCAAGGAGGAGTTATCTGCAGCATCCATACTCAAAGTACATTTTCCTGAGAGCAGCACTGGCTTCACTTGTGAGCTTGTTAGAAACTTACATTCCCAGAGCCCCAACTTCAGACCTCCTGAATCAGAATCTACATTTTAACAAGATTTTCATTTTCAGAATCTACATTTTAACAAGATTCTCAGTTAGCACATAAGCACAGGAAAGGTTGAGGAGCACTTATCTAGACACCTGTTTATAGATCGGTTGTTTATTTTTAGAGATAGGGTCTCCCACATTGTCTTGACTAAAGCACAGTGGCTGTACCCAGGCACTATCAGATGACAGCTCACTGCAGCTGTGAACTCCTGGGCTCAAGTGATTCTCCTACCTCAGCTTCCTATGTAGCTGGGACTGCAGGTATGTGCTCTCCCTCCTTTCCCCCAGCTAGAAAGCACAATGTTTTTATTAAGGTAGTGTGTTTGTTTGAGGTGGCTTAAGGCAGCTGATGAAGAAAATGGATGTAGAGGTGGGAGGGAATGAACTAATGCTGCCCATATTGTCCTTCGGTACCATTATGGCACCTTCCATGATAACCAAAGATTAGGAGAGACTAGAAATGCCTGCAAGACACGGTGAGGTGGTGAAATTCCTGCTGATAACAGAGGACTTGGAGACAGGAAGGAGTGTGGAGGCAGGTGGTCTAGGAGTACTTCCCTCTGTGTTTCTGTATTTAGGCTGGGAGGGGCTCTCTGCAGTGCTTGCATCTACCATTGTTAAAACAATTTTTGACAGCAAATCTGGTTCTGCTGAAAATGGCAGCTATCCATGGGCAAGTCAGTGTCACTCTCCCTCCTGCATGAGCATACACTCTCCATGCCTCCGTGCCTCTTCCTGACACTCCTTGCTCAGCTTCTTTGGAAGGTCACCTTACCTCAGGATAGGGCTGTAGGCAGATCTTAGGAGGTTTGTAGTCTCTAAGCCCCTCCTGGAAAGAAATGGCCTATAAGAAAGCCCTCTGAAGGAAGCCAGCAAACAATTCGTGGAGCCCAGAATGCCCAAGGAGGGGCAGGAAAACAGCACAGCCCCAGCAGCTTGTCAGGTTGCTCACAACAGAGCTGATGAGGCTAAGGGCCAGCCAGACGTGGAAACACCCACACAGCAGGGAGCCAGCGTTCAGAACTTGCCACACTGAACTGAGAAGCAGAGTCACTGAGTTGTAGTGGCTTGACTGAGCACCTGCCCTTTTACCCAGGTACACATCCCAGGTAGCATTTCAACCAAAGTCAGAGTGGCCAAGCCCTCAGAGGACTTCTCCAGGAAGCCTCCCACTGCCATTCAGACAGCACAATCACTCCTAGCAAAACATCAAAACCAGAGAGCAGCTGTTGATCAAAAACGAAATAAGTACAAACTTCCTTTGGCACAAGGAAACCAGCTGGTGGCTATGATGACAAAATAGCTATAAAGTCAAAAAAAAAAACAGGACTCTACCCAGAAATCACTGTGTGGCCTCTGGTAAGTTTTTTAACTGTCTGTTCCTGGGCTCCTTGAGTTGTAAAACAAGGATTAATAACATGTACCTTAGGACTGATGTGGCCATTGCAAAAGACAGACGCATGTATCCAACACAAATGGGGGCCTGACCCACAGTAGGTACTCAGGAATTATCAGCCCTTCCACCCACATCCAGGGTGTGAGCAACTAAAATTCCAATCTGAGCTCTCTGAGTAGCTAGGCCCAGTCCAACCCTTTCAGTGTATCGTTCTAGATCTGGCTTCAATCCCCACTGGGACTGGGTCCTAACAAGCTGATTAGTTCCCTTTATCCTCTCTAGGCCATACAAGTCCTTTTCAAGGCTTGTCTGAGAGCGACAGATCTACCGTTTCCCTGCAGATTTTGTTGCTTATAGATCAGTAAGTCACAAACCAACCAGTGCCAACAGCCCTGTTTATAACAAATCTTTTTTAACTTTATTTATTTATTTTTTTTGCAGTTTTGGCCAGGGCTGGGTTTGAACCCACAACCTCCAACATATGGGGCCAGCGCTCTACTCCTTTGAGCCACAGGAGCGGCCCTTTTAAATTTATTTTATTATCCTGAAATCAAATTCTGATGCACGTACCTATACATATAATTATTTTTACATAGCAATATAGGGCCATAACTTTATAAGTGAAAGTCAAAATAATAAAACTGTGCAAGAAGTTGGCAGATGAAGGGTCTGAGTCGCCACTGCCACAGCTGCCGCCACCATCTCTGAGGCAGAAGAGAGGAAGAGGAGTGTGGCTGGCAGCCCCGGGAACTGAGGAAGGACCCAGACATGGAACTGCGGGAAGAGGCCTGGTCTCCGGGGCCGCTGGATTCTGAGGACCAGCAAATGGCCAGAACCCATGAGAACCCAGGTGAGGTGGCCTTGGGGAGTTGTCAGCTGAGGACCCCCACACCAGTTCCTGGGCCTCCTCTAGTTACTCCCCACCTGGACCCCGGGACTACCTAAGTCCTCCCCCACCCCCCACATTCCTAGCTGTAGAGAGAGGGACCCTGCCCTGCCTCCCAAGTTCCTCAAGCTGGATGGATGGTCCTGGAATCTCTGGGGCGGCCCCCTCCATCTGATTTTGCCTGTCCTGGGCCTCAGCCTGTCTGTGCCCCCTTTCTTTCCCCACAGCCCCACCCCCGATGGGTGGACATTCTTCTACCTTGTGCCAGCAGCCGCCTTGACCCTCCCTGGCAGGAAGCTCCTTAGACCAATGAGCAGATAGGGGGTGGTTATGGCTGGGACTGAAGGAGTCCCAGCACCCTGTTGCTGACTTCTCAGGAAAAACTGGCTGTTAGGGTTTCTGTATGAAACAGTTTCATTTGTTTAATAAAGCATTATTTGGGTTGAATATGCAAAAAAAAAAAAAAAAAGTTGGCAGATGAATGAACTTACAACAGTCCAGTTTACATGGAAAAGAAGACAGCACTAACTTAATAATGTCATTTTTTTTCTTATTTGAAATAGGGCTAAATTAGGATATTTAGAAGACCACACACAATCATCAAAAATGGAAAAGGTACAAATACAGACCAGTATAGAGGGGGTGTCTTGGTGACTCAATTACCCAGCATTGCTAAGGGTGATGTGATTGTACATAACTGCGGATTAAGAGTTGACAAAGTGTTCGAGACCAACTGGAGCAATAGTGAGACTCCCGTCTCTACTAAAAATATAAAAATTAGCCAAGTGTTAATGGTAGGTGCCGGTAGTCCTAGCTACACGGAGGCCAAAGCAGGAACATCATGTAACCCAGGAGTTTGATGTTGCTGTGAGCTATAATGCCACAAATACTTTACCCAGGGCAACAGGATAAGACTCTGTCTAAAAAAAAAAAAAAAAAGAAAGAAAAGAAAAGAAAAGAAGAAAGGAAGGAAGGAAGGAAGGGAGGGAGGGAGGGAAACAAAGAGATTTGTGGCTGTAGAAAGGACTTAAGCATCATGCAGGCTATGCTGCCCATCTAGCATTAAACACCAGCATCTGCATGGAGCTTTTCAAAATCCCTATGTCAGGGCTCTCCAGCAGACCAGGGGAATGAGGAGTGGAGCCCAGACACCTGTATTTTATACACTTCTGGGAAGAGATGCAGAATTCTGTCCATTCTCATCTATTTCTAAGGCTTGGTCCTGTAACTAGTGGAAACTGAACCTAGAATTCCTGACGTCCTAGCCCCAGAAGTCCAGACCCACAAAATACAGTGAAACTTATACAGGCTCTTGTCCTGGCTTTGGGACTCTATATTGTATGACTTGGGATACACCATTTACCCTCTCTGGGGCTCATTCTCCTCATCTCAAAATTGGGTAGAGAAGGGAAGCTGCTCTCCACCTCTGTCACTCTAGAATTCTCTATGGCCCACTTAGGTTACACTGCCCAGAGCCTGTTAGGTAACTCCACCTCTCTGTTTCTCAATTCTCAGGAAGGGCCCTCTGTCATGTGGTTATTTGGTTGGGGACAGTGTTTGTCCTGGTCTTGCTGTGTGTGAGGATGAGCTGTGTTGCCAGAATGCCAGGGTAGGCCAGTCCTCCTCTCTACCCACCCTGAGTGTTGAAACACATGGGACATGATAAAGAGGTCAAGTGTTATAAGTCCTGGTAAACAGAGGACTGATGGGGCAATTACAGCCTTTGACCCAGGGCTGCTCCTTGACTGGCCCTGTAGAAACAATTTCCAGGTATGACTGAAAGGGGCTGGGCTTGCAGAGACTGATTGGCACCTGTATCCTCTGAGGTCAGGGTAACCAGGAGGCGACCATATCCTCAAGGGGATGAAAAGCCTACTATGTCTTGGAAAAACTGAAGGAAAGAATTTTTCTCTGGAATTTTCTCTGTAAAAATCTGACTCAGACAGAATTATTCGCTATGTTCAGGGGACTTGACCCAGGCAGAGGGATCAAGGATAGCTGGAGCAGAGACCACAGGATAACCAGAAGTTAACTGAGAATTAACCAGGAAGATGGGGGGCAGGAAGAGTATTCTAGCTGAGCAAACTGCACCCGCCAAGGGCCAGTGGCAGGGCAGGAAGGCCAGAGACACAGGAGTAAGGTGGGAGAGCAGGGCTAGCACCCAAGTCAGTAAGGGCAGGAAATTGCCATTTGGGAATGTAGGCCTCATGCTCATTAATTAAACTATTAAATGCCAGATGCAATATCCTAGACCTGGGATGTATCATTGAGCAAAATAAAGATCCCTGCCCTCAAGCAACTTATGCTCTAGTGGAAGGAAACAGAAAGACACAATAAATTATATGGTAAGTTAGAAGAAGGTGCTGGGAGGTGAGGAGAAAGAGAAAGCAAAGCAGGATAAGGGGGTGGAGACTATGGGACTTGGGTATTGCTGTTTTAAATGGACTGACAGTGTAGGCCCAACATCTCAATTTTCCAGGGAAAGGCAGGAATCCGGATTTTTTTTTTTTTGTAAATTCCCACAATTTAAAAACTGTGATGTCCTGGGAACCTTCCAGAAACAGGTATTATTCTCATTCTCCTTTCTAGGACTACTTTGATTCTTGACGTTAAACAATAGGAACAGTTTTGGCACTCCAAAACTTTACTTTCCCAAATAAAGGAATTACCACCGACGCAAACTTCAGATATTACCAAAATGCTCTTCAGCAATCTGTGGGGAGTGTTTCCTTTTTTCCATATGCCCCCATTGTTCAGACCTCTCATTTCCTTGGGGACAGACATGGGGGTTACTCACAGCCCCTGCTTGCCCAAGTTCTGTTGGGTAGACAGGACTGTGGCTTCAAAGGGGAGTGATGCTGTCCCTAGACCAGATTTGAGGCACAGTGCTGCCACCCAATCACACCTCGTTAATCTCCTCTGTGCGCTTGGGGCAGATGCAACATGCAGGTCACTATTCTTATTTAGCAACAGCAAATAGAGAGCCATCACAAGGTAGGGCGCAGTGGCTCACGCCTGTAATCCTAGTACTCTGGGAGGCTGAGGCAGGCAGATTGCTTGAGCTCACAAATTCGAGACTGGCCTGAGCAAGAGCAAGATCCCGTTTCTAAAAAAAAAAAAAAAAAAAAGAAAGAAATTAACTGGACATTGTGGAGGGTGCCTATAATCCCAGCTACTTGGAAGACTGAGGTAAGAAGATGGCTTGAGCCCAAGAATTTGAGGTTGCTGTGAGCTATGATACCACGGCACTTTACCAAGGGCGATAAAAAAGAAAAAGAGCCATCACAAGTTCTGGACAAAAAGAGACTAGAATTTTGTAGGACTATGTTTGCTTGTAGCAATTTGCACCATTTTTCTTGTGACTATGATAAATCACCTCTGTTTATGAATTGCATCTTTTTTCCCCTCAAGACAGAGAAGGGGGGGATCTCTATTTGTATGGTGTTCATCAAGAGATCTAAAAGATGGTAAATGGCAATAATACCAAGAAACTCCCAGAACTTAGGGCAATTCATTCCATTTTTTTTGAAGTTTTTAAAAATTGGAAGATATTGATGTACAGACAAGTCCACAAATAGAAGTGTAGAGCTGGATAAATTTTTATGGAGTGAACACCATAGTTCAGCACCACCTAGATCAAGAAACAGAACATCTTCAGCCACTAAAAAAGATGGAGACTTTACATCTTTTGTATTAACCTGGATGGATGTGGAACAC
>CAUYPK010099109.1:0-28631 GCA_963574355.1 Loris lydekkerianus
CTCCTGGGGTCCAGAAGTCCCTTGCTGGCTCCCTGTATCCTCAAAGGGATGATCATAGGCAGATCCCACCGGCCAGAGATGTCTGGAGTCTTGTCTCCCCAGATTCGCCAAGCCCAGTTACAGGGAAGCTGTTACTCAGCCACCATTTTTTTCTAAATTTCGATCTTTGATATTTTTTTATTAGATCTTTGTTATGGTCCTGTAGGTCCTTAAGGCTCTGTTAATTACTTTTCCAATGTATTTGATGTTGCTCAGATTTTTTAATTTTTATTTGTTTGTCTTTAAGTTCACTGATTCTTTTCTCTGTCATCTCTATTCTGCTACTGAGCCTATCCGGTGACTTTAAACTTTTTATTTATATTTTTCAGTTCTATAATTGCATTTCACTATTTTTTTATCTTCCATTTCCACATTGAGGATTTGTTTTTTTTTTTTTTTTCTTTGAGACAGAGTCTTAACTTTGTTGCTTTCAGTAGAGTGCTGTAGTGTCACAGCTCACAGCAACCTCAAACTCTTGGGATCAAGTGATTCTCTTGCTTCAGCATCCCATGTAGCTGAGGCTACAGGCCCCCACCACAATGCCCAGCTATTTTTAGAGACATCTCGCTCTTGATCAGGCTAAACCTGTAAGCTCAGGCAATCCACCCACTTCAGCCTCCTAGAGTGCTAGGATTATTGGCGTGAGCCACTGTATCCAGTCAGCATGTTGAGGCTTCCATTTGTTTCAGGAGTATTCATAATTGCTTATTGAAGCAATTTTATGACAGTTACTTTAAAATCCTTGTTAGAGGGTGGCGCCTGTGGCTCAGTGAGTAGGGCGCCAGCCCAATATGCCGGAGGTGGCAGGTTCAAGTCAGCCCCTGCCAAAAACTGCAAAAAGAAAAAAAAAAAAGAAAAACAGCCGGGCGTTGTGAGAGGTGCCTGTAGTCCCAGCTACTTGGGAGGCTGAGGCATGAGAATCGCCTAAGCCCAGGAGTTGGAGGTTGCTGTGAGCTGTGACGCCACTGCACTCTACCAAGGGTGACAAAATGAGACTCTGTCTCTTAAAATAAAATAAAATAAAATAAAATAAAATCCTTGTTAGATAATTTTAATTGCTGAGTCATCTCTGTGTTAGCATCTGTCTTAGCCAGCTCAAACTGCTATAACTAAATACCACAGACTGGGTGGCTTAAACAATAGACATCTATTTCTCACAATTATAAAGGCTAGGAAGTCCAAGATCAATGTGCCAGCTGATGTGGTTACTGACAAGGATTCTCTTGTCTCTGGCTTGCAGATGACCATCTTCTAGCTGCATCTTCACATGGTGGAGTAAGAGTGCTCTCTTCTTTGTTAAGGATATAAATAAAATCATGGCAGCTGTTAAGGATATAAATAAAATCATGGCAGCCCCATCCTTATGACCACTCCTAAACCTAATTACCTCCCAAAGTCCCCACCTCCAAATAACATAACATTGGGATTAGGTTTTCAATACATAAATTTTGCAGGAAACACAACATTAAATCTACAATATTACCTATTGTTTTTCCTAATTCAAGTTATGATGTTCCTCATTCTTTGTATAAGTAATTTTCAATTTTATCCTGGACATGTGGGTATTAAGTTATGAGACTCTGGATCATATTTATCTTCTTTTTCAGTAGGTAATCATGCTATTTAGGTTGAGAATGTTGGTTCTGATTACTTGTGTGGGCTGTGGATCCAATGACATTTAGTTTTCAGAGCATTTGTACTCCTATTCTGATTTATTTCCTGTGTGCTACCCAGAGGCCAATCTGAAAACCTGGGCAGTATTCCACAGTGTAGTTTACTTCTCAAACCTATTGCTGTGTTAATTCTGGTCAGTGTCTTGTGTGGGTCACTAAGGCATATGTCCGGGACTTTATATGCAAAATCCCTTTTTCTAGCTCCCTTCTTGCCAAAATCCTATTCCTACTCTCCAGCTGGGATGGGAAAGAGCTTTTCCTGCAACCACTGGATGCTAGACATTGAAAGTTGGAGTATAGAAGCCTCCCTGGGCTTCTACTGACACCACCCTGTTGTGGTATAGAAGCACTGCCTCATTACTATTGGCCTGAGGGTATAAGTTCATATTCTTCATTTACTCCACTGCTCCTACCCCAGAGGAAAAGCAGAATGCTGCGCCACACTGCCTCATTGTTTAGGGGTAAAAGCATAGACTCCTGGTTCACCCCTACTGACACCACCTCATCAGACAGGAGTGAAAAAGCATCTTGGTGCTGCCAGGCAGAGGACAGATTCAATTTTCCTACTTGGCCTCTGCAGACACCACCCTATAGGTGAAAACACGGGAATTCACACTTGAGTCTCTGCTAGAGCAATACGAACAGGGAAAGCAGAGAACAGCCACTGGGCAGAGGGTGAAAATTCAAGCTCTCTGCTCAACTCCCACAGACAGTATCCTGGTGAAACAACCAGAGCACTGTCTGCCTCATACCAGGCTTCTGCTGAACCTGGTGGAGGAATCAGAGTACAGCCTGCAACTACCACTAAGTAGGAAGGGGGAGTACAGGCTTCCCAGTTTGGAAGTAGGGAGTTTCTATCATCCTTGGCTAGAATAGGACAGGTACTATGAAAAAGGTTTTGTCAAAAAAAAAAAAAAAAAAAAAAAAGAAAGAAAAGAAAAGAAAAAGGTTTTGTCAGTGAGGTGATGGTTATGTTCATCAGTTTGATATAAGCATTCTACATTGTACATCAAATCAACATACCATACCCCATAAATGTAGTTATGATCTTAATTAAAAATTAAATAAAAAATTAAAAGTAAAAATCTCATTATATATTTTACTTTATTAACTGTAATCATGATGCTGTACAACAGATTTCCAAGACATACTCATTTAATAAAAATTTGTACTCTTGAAAAAAATTAAATTAAATCACCTTTCCCCTAATATATATGTTTTTTTTTGTTTTGTTTTATTTTTGTCCCATTAGGATTGGGCAAGGGACACCCTATGTTTAGAAAGAGTAGACATTTCTTAGAGCTTTTAAAAATTTGTACCAGTTGGCATTTCCAGGATGTAAGATTCTCCAATGCTCAGTCTGGAATACAGAGAAGGTAAAAAGAAAACCCAAAGAAGTCACTGCCATGTCATTCCTCACGAACCAAGGCCCCTAGCCAGTCTGCTGATTCCTAGTTTTCCTGGATTTGCTCTTCATATTAGATCCAGGGTTTTTAGTTACCTTTAGCTAGAGGAATAGGGAGAACAGAGGGTACGATATCTTGCCAAGAATCAAAAGCTTAAGAAAGCCATTTTTTAAAAATGGAACAATTTGTAGAATATAAGTAAACAACAGCTGACATGACAAAACAAAGCATTAAGCAATTTGTATGCAAATAGAGGGATAAATGGATGAGAGTCAACAAGAACAACCCAAATCTGTTGGGCAAGAGAGCTTTTCCAAAAAACAAGGAACTTTGGGAAGGACTGACTCACTCAAATCCTCCAAAGACCAATGGATGCAATGGAATTGATGCCCCACCTTCCCTCACAAATCAAATTCCCCCAAAACACTCATTTAATTGAGAGGATATGGCCCAATATTTGACAGTACTGTCTTCATAAATAGCAAAAGTTCTATCCTATACTAGCAAGACACCACACAGCCTGGATTTAAAGATTAATAAATAAAAAGTATGATGACATCTGTGACCAGGAGCTTGAGGCATGTAAGAAACTCCCCAACCAATTTCAAGTAAATTTATTTGCCAGCCTCAGAGTTGACAGTGCAATGGCAGTGAGCTGAGTCAGCACAGACAGTCTCCAGTGAAAATAGGAGAAGGACCCAGGATCCAAAACTTCAATGAAGGAGGTAACAACCGAAGCTCCACAGAAGTAAGGGATACATATGACAGCCAGACCTCAGAAGTAGGCAGCTAGCTCAAATCAGCTGGCACTAGATTCCTGCATTTGGATATTGGTATTGGGATTCTCTTACAAGGGGGGGAGATTTTTTAAAATATGAAATGTCCAATTCCTTTTTTTTTTTTTATTGTTTAGGATTCACTGAGGGTACAAAGAATTAGATTACATTGATGGCATTTTTTAAAGTCCCCCTTATACTTGTGTCCCACCCCCAAGAGGTGTGCCATACACTGTGACCCCCATCTCCCTTCTGGGGGAAGATTATTTTTAATTGCAAAAAAGAAGCAACCCAAAACTCTCTTACATTTACACTTTCAAATACTGTCATAAATGGTTATACTTTCTAACTAACTGAATTACGGATGGGTGTTGGGGGGAATGCCATTACCTGAGAGAAGAAAATCTAATCACATTTTCAAAGAAAGCAAAGAGAAGGAGTGAAATAGGTTTTCCACCCACAGAGAAGACATGGAATAGGGGCTAACTTTTATGTTCCCATCAGGCCCACATGAAGCCCACTGTGAGGGCGGAGTGGGAAGAAGCCAAAGCCTGGTCACCAAAACATCAATCCCTGCCCTGCATACCTAGCCACCCACACTCTCCTCTCCTGGCCTGACTGTCACCAGATAAGGGAGTTGCTCTTCCTCAGAAGCCTCAGTTAATACATTTAACTGGTAAAATGTAACTTCATGCATCACCTTCTCTCAACTACTCTGTTGCTGCTGCCATTCTGCTACTTGCCTTTCCACACCACACACAGTCCCCATGTAGCAGATGTGACTTCGGTAAGATAAGCAAAGACATGGAAACTTAGCCCACATTTAACATACCTTAAATAATCCAGTGCCAGTCCCTTCACCCTGGCCCTGCAAAAGGTTCATTTTCTCAAAACTATTTGAAGCATCAGAAGAATCTAAGGCTTCTTCCACAAATACAATACAAGATATCAAGTACCTAATGTTGCTTCTCTAAAATACTATTAAATTTGAGGGAAAGAACAGGGAGATAGATAAAGGCAAAGGGACTTTGATCTATCAGAAGGAAAAAAGGATGGGGAACTTTTTTTTTTTTTTCCTGGCATTCTAAAATCTTTCCTTAGTGAGAACTTGGGTCTCCATACTGCTATCAGAGGAGGTTCTTCTAAGGATAGGAGTCAAATGGAAATATGGACAAATGATTTGTGACATTCTCCAGCTATTACATGAGCTCACGATCCATCTAAGAGTAAGATTTCTTCTGTTATAGGTCTGTACCTATGAGCCCTCCCAAGCATTAAGGCCATAGCTAAGGATCTATGATCTTGCCCCTTCTTCCTTCTCATTCCCTTAGCTTGTGGTGAAAGAGCTGAAAGAAACTTCAGCCATCCTTTCGTCCCAGCACATGTTTTACATTTAAGAAATCTAAGGTCCAGAAAGAATACATTTGCTACATATTCAAAAGACAAAACCCAGGCTTCTTCCCTTCTGGTCCAGTCTCTTGCTCACAAAGAAATGGAGTTGTTTGCTCTTTTCTTATAAATTTGAGTTCTCTATAGATTCTAGTTATCAGACTTTTGTCAGATTCATAATATCCAAAAATCTTCTCCCATTCCGAAGTCTGTCTATTTGCTTTGGTTGTTTAGCTGTGCAGAAGCTTTTTAGCTAGATCAAACACCAGTTATTTATTTTTGGTGTTGCTGCAATTTCCAGGGGGCTCTTACTCAAAATATTCTCCCAGGGCAGTATTTCCAAGCATTTCCCCCACACTCTCTTTAAATTTAAATCCAGTGAGAATCAATTTTCATTAGTGGTGAGAGATGCGTGTCCAGTTTCAGTCTTCTACAAGTGGCTAACCAGTTATCCTAGTACCATTTATTAAATAGGAATTCTTTTCCACAATGCATGTTTTTGTTACACTTATCAAAAATCAAATGACAATATGTGGCTGGATTCATCTCTAGATTCTCTATTCTATTCCACAGATCTATGTCTCTGTTTTTGTGATAGTACCATGATGTTTTGATCATTATAGATTTGTAGTATAAACTGAAGTCTAGTAACGTGATGCCTCCAAATTTGTTTTCATTTCTAAGAATTGTATTGGCTGTTTGGGGTTTTTCTTCATTGCATTATACAAAATGAACTATTTTTTCAAGTTCTTTAAAGTCTGACATTGGTGCTTTGACGGAGCTAGCATTAAATCTGTAGATTGCTTTGGGAGTTTGAACTACCTGGGAATATATCTAACAAAGGATGTGAAAGATCTCTATAAAGAGAACTATGAAACCCCAAGAAAAATAGCAGAAGATGTTAACAAATGGAAGAACATACCATGCTCATGGTTGGGAAGAATCAGCACTTTTTTGTTTTGTTTTTTTTTAAATAGTCCACAAAAGTTTTCTTATTTGTCATTAATGGCCCTTTAAATTAGTTTATAATATTATTATCCGTATTTATTACAAAAGCTTCTGGAAAAAGTAATTCCCTTCTCTACAAAAATACCAAAGCCATGCTGTAGGCTTATGCTAATAGGAAAAATCGTCACGCACCTTGTCTTCCTTTGAATTTTCCATTTCTGCTCCCTCCTTTAATTTTGCCAGTGCACTCTTAAGGTCCTGAGATGTGTAGGTGTTGGTGTCGATGTCCAGCCTATTCAAAGAAAAGCTGAGAGTAAGGAGGGAGGTACTATATTCTCCCGGAAAGAAAATTACTCTGGCAAGCACCCCAAGGTGGGCTAGGCCAGGCCACTCTAATACTGAGTGTATTATCGTACCTTTACCTTCAGTCAGCCAAGGGTCCAACAGACTGACCTTACTTTTAACCTAGAGGAGGAAAGACACGCTGAAGATGTGGTCATTTCATAAAAGAAGAAATGGGTTGGGGCAGAGAGAAGCCAATCATGGACAGAGAGCTCTCAGCCAGCTTGCTCAGGCAGAAATAAGCCTGGAATGTCTGCGTAATGCTGCCCCTAAGCATGTGCCAGAGTAGCACATCCTGGAGGGCAGTGGGCACGGACACCGGGAGTAGTATGTACCTTTATTTATATTATTCTGGGAAAAGAGACAACAGAGACCAGAGCTCTGCAGCGTGTGCCTGAACTTATTTGAAGAGCCACCCTGTCTTCACAAAAATGGGTTGGATAGTTTCATGCCAGAGATCAACCTCTGAGCACAGAGGAGAAACAGGAATTATGTGTCCATACGACATAAGAATGGGTTTGAGATACGAAGGAGTAGAATCAAGGGCACCCATCTTCTCCAGTCAGCCTCCAAGGGGAAGAAGGAAAGGAGTCAGTGTGGGTGTCATCTCAGTAAACTACCAAAGGTTGGAATGGTCTCCTCACAAAGACCACGGGGGCTAATCCAAGACACACACATGCCTCTTTACTCACTCACTCTTTCATTCACACTAGAAACCATTTAGGACCTTAAGAAAAAACACTTGTTTTCTCTAAACCTCAGTCCTCTTAAACTAATAATAGCTAGTAACTCCCATTTATTGAGCACTTAACCAGGTGTCAGGTAGTGTGTTAATCCCTTAAAAGTAATATTTCACTGAAATTGGTACCAAAATCCCACAAAGTAGGGGAGAAAATCATGAATCTCTCTCCCCCCAGAACATCACCCACTGCCAACTAACTGCATGAGGATGCCACTTCCCCAGCCCCACCCACAAGAAGGAACCATAGCTTGAACAGATTATCTCTTCCCTCCTCTAAGACTTGGTTAGGACCAATCCCATTGCACCTTGTATCTCTGTTTACTGCCTTAAGTCCCCTTCTCCCACACTTTCTGTCACTGCCCACTCTCAGTCCTGACTACACACACAAGTGTACACCTGCAAATGCACACACACAGCCATCATCAGCTGCTCTTCTCACTTCATTCTTCACTGAGAAAACAGATGTTATCATGAAAACCTTTGTCTTCCTGGCTGGGCACAGCAGCTCACACCTGTAATCCTAGCACTCTGGGAGGCAAAGGTGGGTGGATTACTTGATTACAAGTTCAAGACAAGCCTGAGCAAAAGTGAGATCCCGTCTTTACTAAAAATAGAAAAACTGAGGCAAGAGGATTGCTTGAGCCCAAGTTGGAGGTTCAAGGTTGCTGTGAGCTGTAACGCTATGGCACTCTACCCAGGGTGACAGCTTAAGACTCTGTCTCAAACCCCCCCACCCCCCTCAAAAAAAAAACAACAAAAAAAAAACTTCATCTTCTCACCATCAGCTTTATAAGACAATCTGCACCAAAACCTATGTTCTCTACCTTGCCTTCCACTATAATGGATGACAGTGTCCCTGCTCCTTTTAAACTTATATTCCAGATGCCCCTGCCTTTGCGGCTAAATCTACCTCCTTCTTTAGGTCTCAATCCAAATATCTTGATGAGGCCTTCCCAAATCATCCTATCTTACACAGTCTCACCTTGTTTATGTCTTCCCCAGCTGTCATCACAACCTGTAATTATCTTTCTTGAATGTTTACCTGATTTTCTGTCTGCCAGCTTCCATATTTGCCTATTTTGTTTACTACTGTATCCCCAATATCTGGCATATGGGCACTTAATATCTTTTTTTGTGAAATAAGAGAACGGAGCAATTAAATGGCCCTTTCCTTGGCCTAATTGCATAACCACTAACACCATATTGGACCTTAAAAACGGTACAACTTGAATGTAGTTTGTCCCTCAGCCCTTCAAACACGGGAGGAAGACTCAAAGTAACTGGTTATTCCAGGGCAAAAGAGAACTGTACTATGGGGCTGTTGACAGGGAAATGGACTAAAACCAGTGGAGATGGCAATGCCTAAAGCACAAATAGAAAGTGAAAAAACTGTTGCTAGGAACCAAATATGCAATAAAGACAGGCAATGCCAAGAGAATCTTGTGAGACAAGCTAGAGTCAGTGTCTGTATCCCAGGCCTTAGAGCCCATAGGCCTTGTAGCTGTAGGTTGCCACAGCTAGGTAGTTGTAGGTGGAGAAGCTGCCTTGCGTTAGGCTTAAAGGATATCCCCACCTCACTTTAGGCCAGTGATTATCAACCGGTGTGCCATGAATTTTAATGATCATTAATTAAATTGTTCTCAAAATAAGTTCAAAGCAAAGTATATTCTTCTAACAATTTTTTTAACCAACATAATTTAAGTGTGCTGCAAAAGTTTATGGTTTCACGTGTGCTATGAGATAAAACAGATTTGAAAAACACTGCTCTAAGCCAAGCATTTTTAACTGTGTGGGATCACTAACTTCTCTAACACTAAATTCTCTAAATTTCAGGGAAGCAGGCCTGCCTTTAGGCCTCTGTTCCCATTCCAATGCTAAGAAGCTAGGAAGATACCATGAAGTGAAATTGGAAGAGCTCCATTTCAAGAGGAAAAAGTCCACTAGTGGGCTCGGTGCCTGTAGCTCAAGTGGCTAAGGCGCCAGCCACATACACAAGAGCTGGCGGGTTCTAATCCAGCTGGGGCCTGCCGAACAGCAAAGAAAATTTCAAAAGAAAAAAAAAAAAAAAAAAAAAGTCCACTAATGGCAACCATTGTTTCTCTGAGCTCACAGTGGTGAAGGTCCACTCTATATTGTCAATGCCTTTGGGCATCAGATAGAATAGCTACTAGCTATAAACACTGAGAAGGAAAAGGAAATGTCCAGCATATCCTGAAACCTACTACAGGGCAGAGTCCTCACAAACACTCCAAAGGAGAAAAGTAAACAGGTACCAAACAATATAGATAGCAGTCCCAATATGGCCCACAGGACAAGTATTCTCCTTTGTGGTGTGTTTCTACAGACCAGGTGGATGACCCTGCTTTCTATTCTGAAAAGACAAGAGCAGCAGACAAAGCAATAAGTGCTCCTACTGATGGCAGGCGTCCTCAAACTTTTTAAACAGGGGGCCAATTCACTGTCCCTCAGACCGTTGGAGGGCTGGACTATAGTTAAAAAAAAAAACAAAAACAAAAAAAAAACAACTATGAACAAATCCTATGCACACTGCACATATCTTATTTTGAAGTAAAAAAACAAAATGGGAACAAATACAATCACACTGCCTCATGTGGCCCGTGGGCCGCAGTTTGAGGACTCCTGGCAGTCAGGTAGTAAAGAAGTAACTTTACATGGTATAAAAACCAAAAATAATAGAAAAACTCAAAATTAATCTATAGTTCCTAACTCAGTATTCTTGAGCCAAAAAAAAAAAAATTGGCTTTTTCCTCAGAAAATAAGATTTGGATTAGCTGGGCACAGTGGCTCACACCTGTAATCCTAGCACTCTGTGAGGTGAAGGTGAGTGGATTGCCTGAGCTCACAGGTTTGAGATCAGCCTGAGCAAGAGTGAGAAGACCAACCTGAGCAAGAGTGAGACCTCGTCTCTAAAAACAGCCAGGCATTGTGGTGGGCGCCTGTAGTCTCAGCTACTTGGGAGGCTGAAGCAAGAGAATCACTTGAGCCCAAGAGTTTGAGGTTGCTGTGAGCTGTGACACCATAGCACTCTACCAAGAGCCACAAAGTAAGACTCTGTTTTAAAAAAAAAAAAAAAAAAAAAAAAATTTTTTTTTTTTTTTTTTTTTTTTTTTTAAATTAGATGTGAGAAAAGACTTCCTGAAAGTGCTGTGAGACACTGATATATATGTGTATATCTGTGCTGAGGATGGAGGAATGTTGGCAGGGGCTGCAACAATGATATCTGATTATTTCTTAGATGGTTGTGAGAAGAGAGTAATCATATGACGTGGGCTGCCCCAGGCCTCTCTGGAGATATGTAGGAAGATGAAAGATTCTTCTCAACTTTGGTGACTGTAAGAAGGAGAAGTGACTCTATCCCAGTAAAAGATCTAATTTTCCAACAGTGAAAACTGCCCAAATCCAACAGGCTGCTTCGTGGGACCATGTGTGCCACCTGACAAAGATGCACATGAATCAGCAAAAATACTGTCGGGTATATCAAGGAAAAGACTAAGGTAAGAACTTGATCTCTAAGCTCCATTTCTGATTCACATCTAACTGTAAAATATTATTTAAATTATAAAAATCCAAGGACCGAGTAACACTAACCCATTAATCCTTGATTAATTCCCAGTACATACATGTTTTAGAACAGGTCAGCAAACTATCTGTAATGACTAGATAATATTTTAGGTTTTGTAAGCCTTATTATGGTGTCTATCCCAACTAATCAACTCTGTCATTGTAGCAAGAAAGCAGCCACAGACAATTTGTAAACAAATGAACATAGCTATGTTCCAATAAAACTTTATGGACATTGAAATCTGAATTTCATTTAAATTTCCATGAGTCATGAAATATTATTATTATTCTGATTTTTTCCCAACCATTAAAAAAACGTAAAAACTAGTTTCGCTTTCAGGTCATATCAAAATAGGCAGAAGTCCCAATATGGCCCACATGCTGTAATTCACTGGTCCCTGTGATAGAAACCTCATGGCTAGTATTTATACTGAGCTTTTAAACTGTATAATTCCAGCAACCCGGACAAACCTATGCTTCAACCTCCTTCCCCTCATTCAGGAAATACCAACCAAAGAAAATTTATTAATTCAAGACAACAAACATAAATAAAGACTGAATTCTCTAAAATCTAAAATACGAACTGGTGATTTAAAACTAAGGAAACCTTTAACCACCAGAGAACTACAGTAGATCTCCTTTCCTACTATAAAACAGCCTATTTTAATACTGACTAACAAGAGGAAAAGTTAGTCTGATTAAAGACTTTAAAATGCAATTTTATTGTTCACCAAGGAAGTATTATTGTACAGCAGAAGACCTAACAGGCCTGTTTTAATGAATAGATGACTCATCTGTAATCAGCACATTAATCCTTGGGATTCAAATGGGTGCTCTTAAAGCACTGGGAAAAATAGCTTCATTTTTAAAGCAGCTTAAGTATTCCTCCTCTAGCCTTTTACAAAGTATCAATTTGCCCTGCAAACTATTTCTTTCCAAACACTGTAGAAGTAAACTTCCATAAACCTCTGACAGATTTATCACAAATTCTATGCTATTAAATTTCAAATTTAAAACAAAGCCACATGAATTTGGGTAGCACTTTTAGTGTTACAAAATCAATATCATCACTTAGTCTCCCAGTCTCTAGGGTTGACACTGTACCTTTTGCCTTTTTTCAACCCCTTCAAATTATTTTGCATCTTGTCCTCATATTGGAGTTTCACCTCTCTTGCCCCAGTCTGAAGATTCAGCCGCACGTGGGCTCCTGCAGGGACAGCCTGACCTAAAAGCCAAAAAGAGAAAAGCCTCATGAGGTATAGGGTCCTTGGAGGGACACTGGGATGGAATAGCTAGCTAATAAGCCAGAAGCTTATGGGTTCATGAAGACTAGACTCTGCTATGCTCAGTTACTTCCTCAATCCTTCCCGTGTCTTGCCTTCAAACACACACAACACCCATATACACTCCTTTTTCCCAACCATTAAAAAATATTAAAAAAAAAATTAGCTTTCAGGTCGTATCAAAACAGGCAGCAGTCACAATAGGACTAATCTATAGGGAACTCTGTAAGGGAATGAGTCAAAGTAGGTGAGAGGATACACACTTGAGTCTAGAAACCAACATCCCCTGATTAGAACATGCATATTTAAACTATTCTGTTTTCTCAACATAGAAACTGACAGGCCACAACAGTCAAAGAGTAGACCAGGTTGGAAAAGCTATGGGGGCTGCTGGCTTGGTGTATCAGCAAGAAGCCTGGATTTATTTTCTTAGTATAGGAAAATAAAACTAAATGACTGAGGAAAATGGTTCTGGGAGGAGATGAGACCAAATACTGACAAGAACAACAAAGAACAGGCAACTTCTAACCTGTTCCTATGGTCATGAGGGAAGAGGTAACTTCTTTTATTGCAAGACTGGTGAGTTGAAACCAATAGACTCTCACCAAAAATTATAGAATTTTATTTTAGCTGGCAGAGCCCCAGCAGATTAGAATCTAAAAATGGCCAAGGTCCCCAGTCAGCTCTGTTCTTGTCTTTTTATTAGATTTACAAATAGACAAAGGAATTATCATATTATTTCTCATGGAGGTATCAAATGAGAAGTGCTGGGTTACCATGGGGAGGACCCTACAGGTGTGTCTTAGGCTTTTCTGAGAAACTTGTTTTGTTTTCCAGACTTTCTTTTTTTCTGAGTACCTTTCCTCACTTTAATATTAATCTCATCTCTGAACATGTGAAGGGCAGAGGCTGCCTCACCCAAAAAGATCTCATTCTTAGAAAACAACATAGTCTTTTCCTGGCTAAATGCTAAACAGATCAACCTTGACATTCCCTTCTACTCTGTCACCTCTAAAGCTAATCTGTCTCCAAAGCCTGTTGATTTTTTCTATGTGTCTCCCTCCTCCCACCACTGCTTTTGTCCAAACCATCACCATCTCTCGTCTGGACCCTATCATAACCTACCAACTGGCCTCCCATATCTACTCTTACCTCCCAATCCAATCCAACTGTTCTTTACAATGAGTTATTTTTATTTTTTCAAAACATACATCTAGCCAGGCACAGTGGCTCACGCCTATGATCCTAGCACTTGGGAGGCCAAGGCGGGTGGATTACCGGAGCTCTCAGGTTCGAGAGCAGCCTGAACCAGAGCAAGACCTTATCTCTAAAACTAGCCAGGCACCTTAGTCCCAGCTACTTGGGAGGCTGAGGCAAGAAAATCACTTAAGCTCCAGAGTTTGTGGTTTCTATGAATTATGACACCATGGCATTCTATCAAGGTTGACCAAGTAAGACTCTGTCTCAAAATAAATAAATAAATAAATAAACATAAATCTATGTCATTTATTACTTCACACCTTTTATGGCTTTCTACTATTAGAATAAAGATGAAATCCTCACCCTGGACAATGAGGTCCACAGTATTGGCTCAGCTTGCCTCTCCAGCCTTGTCCACTCCTCATTTCCCATGTTCTAGGTATGCTTGCCTTTTTCCATTCTATGACAGAATCATCCTTCCTCTTACCAGGGGGCCATTTTACCTGCTGCTCCATTTGCCCAGAATGCTCTTTCCGACCCCAGCCTCCATCTCATCCTTCCAATCCCCACTAGAGATCCCTTCTGAGAGCAGCCTCTATTTTCTCAGACTAGATATACCTGCTCCCAAAGGCACCATGACTCCTTTCTTTATAGCACTTACCACAATCAAGAGTTACATTTTATTTATTTATTTTTTCCCTGGGGACAGAGTCTCACTATGTCACCCTGGGTAGAGTGCCGTACTCTCACAGCTCACAGCAACCTACAACTCTTGGGCTTAAGCGATTCTCTTGCCTCCGCCTCTCAAGTAGCTCAGACTACAGGTGCCTGCCACAACGCCCAGCTATTTTTTTGTTACAGTTGTCACTATTTAGCTGGCCGAGGTCGGGTTTGAACACGCCAGCCTGGGTGTATGTGGACAGCACCCTACTCACTGAGCTATGGGCGCTGCCCAAGAGTTACATTTTAGTTTTAAAAATTTATCTGGCTAGTATAACTGCTCATCATTTTATCCTCAGGGCCTATCACATGGCCTAGCATACAGTGAATTCTCTAATAATTATTTGCTGAGTGAAAAATTTTAAATGAGGCTTGGCACCCATAGCACAGTGGTTACGGCACCAGCCACATACACTGAGGCTGCCAGGTTCAAAACTGTCCTGGGCCAGCTAAACAACAATGACAACTGCAACCAAAAAATAGCTGGGTGTTGTGGGGGACACCTATAGTCCCAGCTACTTGGGAGGCTGAAGCAAGAGAATCGCTTAAGCCCAAGAGTTTGAGGTTGCTGTGAGCTGTGACGCCACAACATTCTACTGAGGGTGACATAGTGAGACTCTGTCTCAAAAAAAAAAAAAAAGAAAATTTTTAAATGAAAGAGAAGAAATCCTAAGTGATCTAAAAGCATGGTGGAAAGACCCACAAAAATTATTATCAGGGCAGGTAGACTCAAAACAGTTATTTTAAGTAATAATGATACTAATACTAGTTAATACTAATAGGAACTTCAATTTTCAGACTTTTGGTTAAAGATAGAAAAGGTAAAAATTTTATTTGAGTTTATCAGCTTCAGATATAGCAGGTTAAACCATGCTAAGCTAGCCAAAAAAAGAGACTAAGATCTCATGTGAATCAATTTATTTGGGGGGAAAATTCCAAAATTATTCACTTCATATAAGCCACCACAGAAGCAAGAGCGGTCACAGCAACATTTACTGAACATGCAGGTTATGCTCATTTAAAATACACAAACCCCTTAATGGCAGCAGCAGTGGCAAAAGCAACAGAAAATACAGTATTTCAAAGGTTTCCACCCCTCTTGAGAAAAGGCCAGGCCAAGTTGGAAAGAGAGTGTGTGATCTGACCTGCATACTTCTAGGAGCACTGTGAAGGAAGGAAATGGAAGAGCAAATCAGAGCAAAGAGAAGTCATGAGAGACGTTAGGTAAAGAGTTAGAGAAATGAGTGGTGGAGGGCAGGGGTTAAGGAGAAAATAATATCAGGATCCAGAAAGGCAAACAGTCCTGCAAAACCTATGTCTGTTCTCCCATTACTGTTCCTAGGGAGCAGATTCCAAGGCTCCCTATCACTGCCTGAGGAAACAGTGTCCATATTAAGTAAAGCCACCTCATGCTTGAGTTTTGACTCCCACTTACACTGTCACTGATTTCAATCACAGGCCAGGACCCAAGTAATAACTCCTGCTTTTCCCAAGGGGACAGAATCTATGGTAGACTGCTACACTGTTACCAATTTTCTTCCTTCCTGTCACCCTTTGCCCAAAAGCCCCCATAGTTCCTTCTACTAGCAGCAGTGTACTTTCCCATGCCTTGAATTTGGACTTAGGTTGTACATGCTTTGGCCAGGGAGATGCTACCAAATGTGCCCCCAAAAGATGTTTAAAATGTGCTTTCGTTGTTGGCTTTGTCTCTTAGTATTTTTCCATTACCATGAGAAGAAATACCACTACTAGCCTTTTGGCCCAAGAAGGATAGAGTAGACCTGGACCCAAACTGTAGACTGGTGCTAAGGCCTGCTGAGCCCAGCCATGATCTCCCAAATCCAGCTGATCTGCAGACATGTGAGCAAGAATAAATAACTGGATTGCTTTTTTTTTTTTGAGACAGAGTCTCACCATGTCACCCTCAGTAGAGTGCTGTGGCATCACGGTTCACAGCAACCACAAACTCTTGGGCTCAAGTCTTCCGAATAGCTGGGACTACAGGCACCCGCCACAATGCCCAGCTATTTTTTGTTGCAGTTGTAACTGTGGGTTAGTTGGCCTGGGCCGGGTTTGAGCCCACCAACTTCAGTGTATGTGGCGGGTGCCACAACCAACTGTGCTATGGGCACCAAGCCTGGATTGCTTTTTTAATTTTTCACTTTGAACTACCTTTAAACTTACAAAATTTATTAAAAAAAAAAAAAAAAATAGTGCAGAGAGTTTCCATATATCCTTCACACAGCTTTTCCCAATGTATTACATAACCATAGTGCAAATATCAGAACTGAGAAAGTAACATCATCATCCAAACCAAAGATCTTTTACAAACCTTTACCAGTGTCACCACTAATGTCCCTTTTTTTTTGTTTCTGGATACATATGGGCTTTACTTTCTAGCTTCCTATAGTTTGCATAGTTCCTAAATCTTTCCTTTCCTTGTATCACCCTGACACTCATGAGGAATACCAATGAATTACTCAGGACTGTCTGGTGTCTTCTCATGATTAAACATAAGTCTTATATCCCTACCTTAAAGACCACAGAAATGATGGCAAACTAGCTGGGCATTGTGGCGGGCAGCTGTAGCCCCAGCTACTCAGAAGGCTGAGGCTAGAAGATTACTTGAGCCCAAGAATTTGAGGTTGCTATGAGCTAGATGCCACAGCATTCTACCCAGAGTGACTGAGTGAGACTCTGTCTCAAAAAAAAAAAAAAAAAAAAAAAAAAAAAAAGGATAGCCCTTCTCTCAGTCCCTTATGACCACTGATTTACTCTTTCTGTGAATTTACCTATTCTAGATATTTCATATATATTGCATCATAAGATATATGGCTTTTTGATTCTATCTTTTACATAGCATGATGTCTATGTTCATCCAAGGTATCATATCAGTGTTCACGATGTCAATATGATTTTTTAGTGGTGATATTATTTGATCAACAAATAAAGGCAGCCTCTACTGAGCTTTTCCTCTGTAGTAAACAAAAATCATGTGAAACCTTCTTCCCCCAGTTTGGCAGTTTCTCAGAAGGTTACATGTAGTGTTACCATATGAATCATACAATTCCACACCTAGGTGTATACCCAAGAGAACTAAAATCAAGTTCACACAAAACCTTGTACATGAATATTCATAAGCCTCAAATGTGGAAATAACCCAAATGTCCCTTGGTTGATAAATGAATAAAATGTGGTGTATCCATACAAGAGAATGCTATTTGGCAATTAAAAGGAACAAGAAATACTGACACATCCTACAACTTGGATGAACTTTGACAGAGTTAAATCAGTCGTCTTTAGGGATTAAAGGAAGGGAGTGACTGCTAATGGGTCTGGGATATCTTTTTGGAGTGATAAAAATATTTAGAATTTAGATAGTGGGAGTAGTTACACAATATTGTGGATATGCTGAAAAAAAATCAGAATTACTAAAAACAAATTCATGGGGAAAAATACTTCCAGATTATACAAATCCTTTTTCTCCTCAAACTTCTGCACATCATTAGGAGAATTTGTCTGCAACAATTACCACAGTGGTGATCTAATGGTGATTTTCTACTTTTCTTCTTCCTTGTACACTTATTAATTGCAATTTTGCTGCAAGGAAAACTGTCTTCCATCTATTTATTTATTTATATTAATATAAGCTCATGGATATTTTACTCTGTGGGTCCAACATTATTATTTATTTCATGCTCCAATTGTTTCAGCAATTGTGAGCGTTAGGGGTGTCCTGTGTAAGCTCCTGCCCAGAAACTTTCCACTCCAGGGACTTCAAGTCATACTCAGACACAATGACAGAAAGCCAAAGGCTGCCACGGTTGACCACGCCACCATAAGCCCTGGAACTCTGCTCCCCGCTCAATGGTCTTTAATGACCAGCTGAATTTAGCCAAATTTATCTTTCTGAATCTTCATGCTCTTATGTGTCAAATGAAAAGAATTTATCATGTCCACTTTTTCCTTAATGTGCTACATGTTGTGAAGAACAAATGGGAAAAGAATTGTGTCAATGCTGAGAAGGAGTCAGGAAAAGCAGCCCCAGAACAGCCCTATAGAAGTAAATGTCAACCCAGATGAAGCAAAGACATTTCATTTGTCAAGTCCTGTAGGTATGTGTCAAGAGTAAAATCTCCCTTTTACACTGAGTTTCTGAAGGCCAGGAACCAATTACTTGTGGCACAGCTCAGGTTTAGCCTCAGGCACACAGTAGGACTTAACTCCATTCAAAGGCAAGCCCCTCCCCTTCCCCCAGATTAAAAGGAATAAAAAGAATATGGAACAGGAAGCAATACCACTCACCTCACTGGGGCTGCCAAGCTTCTAAGGATGGTCAGAGCTGAGACTTTACAGGCCTGGTTGCCATGACTACCACAGCCTTATCCTCCTGCTTCTTTATTCAAAACCCCCAAACAAGTCCTGGCAAGATCCCTGCTTCACACAAATGAGCATCTATCCTATCTCCAAGACAGGACTTAAACAGAACCAGTAACAAACCTTTCTAGGGTGTTCAACCCTGAACCAATACTTAATGCTATTTTTTTAAGGAAATCACAGCACAGAGACCTTTTTTTTTGAACAGTAAAACCTATAAGGAGTCATTCTCAAATATAGTTATATTTATACATTTTTAAAAGGACTCAACAATGACAAACAGAAAAATAAACAAATACCCTCCAAACCAATTTTTTACTCTAAGTCACAGGACATAGAATCTAGGCAGGACCTTAGAAGAGTTCTCTGGCATAGCTTCCAAGCAGGAGTAGAAATCCTTAACCTTCATTAAAACTCCTCAGAACTAAAGACTCCATAGTTTTTTCTCAAGGAACAGCTACCTAGCAGCTACCCTCCTTCATCCTAGGATGACCCATCAAAATCTCATCTCCTACACTACCATCTCCTTTCCAGTCCTCAAGGACAGACAACTCCAAACCTCTATACACAGAATTCACAAGAGCAATGCTCTCCAAGGATTGCTCCAAGGAGGACTATCGATGCTACTAAGACTGCCTATGTTACAGTGAGAGAGATACCTTAGACCAGAGGTTCTCAATCTGTGGGTCACGACCCTTTGGGGGTCAAATGACCCTTTCACAGAGGTCGCCTAAATACATTTATATTACGATTCATAACAGTAGCAAAATTACAGTTATGAAGTAGCAATGAAAAAAATTTTATGGTTGGGGGTCACCACAACATGAGGACCTGTATTAAAGGGTCACGGCATTAGGAAAGTTGAGAACCACTGCTTAGATAGTCATCAGGACAAGGGCCCAAAGTAACTATATCTAGAACATGTTCAGCCTCTTTCCACAAGTGGCTAGACAATGAGCATTTACTGAGGGCTGAGGAAGAACCTGCTCTAGGCATTCCTCCTATTATAGCTTATTGGGTGCCCAATGAGAAGCCACCTGCAGTGTTGGGCATTGGGGTGGATACCACCACGAACAAGACTAATCCCTGGCATTGAGACTATGAAGCAAACGATGGTGGGGGTAATGACACTTAGAATTCTGAGTCCAGGCCAGGTGCAATGACTCACACCTATAATCTTAGCACTATGGGAGGCCGAGGCGAATGGACCACCTGAGCTCACAGGTTCAAGACCAGCCTGAGACAGAGCGAGACTCCATCTCTAAAAATAGTAGTGGGCATCTATAATCCCAGCTACTTGGAAGGCTGAGGCAAGAGAATCGCTTAAGCCCAAGAGTCTGAGGTTGCTGTGAGCTGTGAAGCCATTGCACTCTACTGAGGGCGACAAAGTAAGAGTCTATCTCAAAAAAAAAAAAAAGAATTCTGAATCCAGAGAACAGCTTTAAGGCAAGCAATAAGTAACTCCTTGTGAAGTACTTGGATCTCAGTATATAAAACAAGGAGGCAAGAAGGAGGGAGGCCAGTCTGCCAGGTTATTATAATTCTCCTAATCAGATATAAAAAAGTCTGAACCAAAGGAATGGGTAGAGAATGGGAAGACTGAGATTGCAGTAAAGGATGATAGTGTTTTGGCCAGAAAAACCAGAAATCCTATCAGCCTTCTTTCCCACAACATCATACCTTTAAGCACACAGAGTAAGTAACTTCTTCCACCAGACTAAGGAACTAATTAGAGCTGCAAAATTTATTAAGTCTTGGGGTAAAGTAAAGGTGACCAAGGAAGAAGGGGGCAAAGGGACTGCTTTTCAGGTAGAGACCTACGATGCGCTTCCTGTACCTGTTTCCTAGCCAGTTGGATTGCGTCTGCACCACCCCTTCCGTCTCTACTCTGAGTATATCCCATATTCCTTTTAATCTTAGAAAGAGGCCCAGTAAGTGACACTAACAGGTACAGCACAGCTTCTTAATCATAGCATTTGTTCTTTTACAATGTAGGGAATCTGGTTTTCAATGACCCTGTTGACTGCTCTCCCCATCTACCCCCCTGCTCCCTCACCCTTATAAAATCTTTAGCTAGACCACTCAATTTCCTATTGTTTATATATAGTCTATGTATATGGTAGGGGTGAGGAGACTCAGAAAACACTCCAGAAAATTAGAAGAGAAAGGGAATTACTGAAAGGGCAAAGGTCAGACAGTTGCAAGGAAACCATAGCACAATTATAGCTCTTCTAGCTCTCTAAACCCACTTCAGAAATTGAGTCAAATAAAAATGCATTTAAAAAATTTTCACTATAATTGAAGTTAACCTAGAGATACCAAAAAGGAGCCTCATTTCATGATAAAGAGGAGGATAATTGGCAAATTAGGAGTGAAAGAGTTAAATGAAGCTGTTTCCCAGGGGTCAGAGCCTTAGCTCCACTACTGCTCATTTTCTGGAAAAGACTCTAAAGGATTCAAGAGTGCTTGCAATTCCCACCTGACCACAATTCATTAACAGCTCATTAGCAAGAATAGTGCAACCATTTCTGACTCTTGTTTTTCATAATATTTATTGGTTAATTGACACTTTGAACACAGGTTGACTGAGAACCAAATGAAACTGCTAAAACTGTTCATTAGTCAAATTTAAAACACAAAAACTATATTCTAAACATATTCTTTGTTCTCATTTATTTTCCTCAAACAGAAGTCAAAATTTAATAAGGGGGCTAAAAAAGCAAAGTGCTTTTATTATATTAAAATATATATTTTAATATATATTTAATAAAATATAATATAATATATTATATTATGCTCTAATTATAAAATATAATATAATATATTATATTATGCTCTAATTTTTAATCCCATTTTCCCCACCCTATCAGTCCCCAGGAATTCTAACATCATAATTAACTCCATGTGTTCTCTCTCTTTTTTTCTTTTTTATATTCCTACACACATACACACACCTTTTTTTTGTTTTTGGCCGGGGCTGGGTTTGAACCCACCACCTCTGGTATATGGGGCCAGCGCCCTACTCCTTGAGCCATGGGTGTCACCCTCCATGTGTTCTCTTTTATAGCACCTGTTACCTCCATGGCCAAACGTGGTACTATGACCAAACCCAGTATCAGCTACTCCTGATCTCTACAATTACCCCTGTGCCTACCACAAAAGCTTCTCAGCTTCCCACCAGTAGAAAGAGGAGTCCATAGGGATGACTGAACAAAATTCTTAGGATAGAATTTCTTTCTCAACAAGCTCTAAAAAAGGATGAGACTTTACAATCTCTCTTTTTTGGGAGTGGATGGGAGTGGAGGTTGAGTAGCAAGGGAGATAAAATGGGGGAAAAGGCAAACAGAACAATAGGTACAGTGTAGAGAAGGCAGTCACGGAAACACCTGGTCCCAAATCCTTGCCCTCTCCCTCTCCCCTGACTGTGAGAGAGTCCCCTTTAAATTAGGCAACAAGACAAAGTCACCTGAGCCTTCTTTCACCTGCCAAAGTGTAGCAACAGACCCCATTTTCTGTCTCTTAGCTTAAAGTTTTGGTTCATCAGTATCACTACTGAGCAGTACTGTGCTTTGCCTTCTTTACCTACATTGCTAGTTTCATCATCTGGAGAGGCAGCTACATTTAGGTAACTTAAGCAATTGTTCAGCCTAGTGGTGGAGGGCACAAACTCAGGAAGACCAGTTCCAGGCCCAATTTCACTTCTTTTTTTTTTGAGGCAGAGTCTCACTCTGTTGCTCTGGGTAGAGTGTCAGGGCACTATCATAGCTCACACCAACCTCAAACTTCTGCACTCAAGCCATCCTCCTGCCTCAGTCTCTCAAGTAGCTGAGACTATAGGCATGTGCTGCCACACCCAGCTAGTTAGTTTTTTTTTTTTCTATTTTTAGTAGAGACATGGTCTTGCTCAGCCTGGTCTCAAACTCCTGAGCTTAAGCAATCCACTTGCCTCAGCCGCCCAGAATGCTAGGATTACAGCAATGAGTCCCTGCACCATGCCCAATTTTACCATTTAATGGCTCTGAGATTTGGGCAAATAAACTCTGTGACACATCTGCAGAATGGGCATCAGAATACTCACTTCAAAGGGTTCACAGGATTCACTGTAGGGAGTAATAGATATGCAATGCTTAGGGTGACACCAGTGGGTTCTCAATAATGGTGTTTGTCTGGCTCTTGCCTCTCCACGGCTTGTTCAGTTTTCCCAGCTATGAGACAAGGACCAGTGCCATGATAGATGCTCAAACTGTGTGTTAATAGCTCTCAATACATCCCTGACTGAGTTCTGTAGAGAAGAGATGAGTACATAATTTTTGCAGAATGTTTATGTCAAAAAGCCTTGTTAAGGCTGCAAAAAATTCATTAACAATGAAGACTATAGGGTATCTAAATGAAAAACGTAGCAAATTAGGTGGTTAAATCAAGCCTATACTGCACTGAAAACACCCGTTACAGCTTTCCTTGGCTTGGGTTACATGCAAGGCCACAAACTCTTTAAAGATGGGACAGTCTCTATCCCACTTCCCAGAACAACAGAACAGGAATCAAAGAGGCCATATCTAGAATCAAAACTTAGGCAAATATAGGAAGGATTTAAATGAGAACTGTCAGCTAGCAACAAGGAAGAAGGGATTCAGGTTTCCTAATAAACTTAGCTTAATCACAAGCTTAAGCCAGTTTTGCAATAATGCACCAAAAAGCTTATGAAAGCAGCTGCCCTGCTCAGGCTTTCTATTCCTCAGAGGGCTGTGCTGGCAGGTGCCCACCCAAGCATGGGCGAGAAGGCCTGGATGTTCTGGGCCAATGAGTACAAGGTTGGTGCTCCAGCAAACCTGCTGATGTACACACTTCTGACAAGCAGCCTACATCATACCTCCACCCCACCATCATGACAGCTGATGCTGTCCCCAGCTGCACCTCCCCCCGTATGCCCGATCCTGAGCACTTAATTTGAACTCTGCATATACACTCTATCCACTATATACTCTGAAGACCCCTACAATTACTCAGGCAATACATGGAAATTCTGGCCTTGATGCTCTCTCTTTCTCATAGGTAGATTCGGACACTACTGAATACATCTGGTCTGGATCTCTTTTGACTGAAGTCATCTTCCAATAAGCCATCCTCATGACATCCTCTTTCAAACTTCCATTTCAAATTTAGAAGAAAAGGCAAATCCCTCGGAGCTCCAGGAAACTCACCATGAGACCCTCTCCTTACTGAAAAGAAAAATGTTCCCCAGGCCAGGCACAGTGGCTCACACCTATAATCGCAGCACTCTGGGAGGCTGAGGCAGGCAGAACACCTAAGCTCACAAGTTCAAGACTAGCCTGAGCTAGAGTGAGACCCCCATCTCTAAAAACAGAGGCTTTGTGACAGGCGTCTATAGTCCCAGCTACTCAGGAGGCTGAGCCAAGAGAATTGCTTTACCACGAGAGTCTGAGGTTGCTGTGAGCTATGATGCCAAAAAAAAAAAAAAAAAAAACCCAGAAAGAAAAGGGCGGCGCCTGTGGCTCAAAAGGGTAGAGCGCCGGCCCCATATGACAGAGGTAGCAGGTTCAAAACCAGCTCTGGCCAAAAACTGCAAAAAAAAAAAAAAAAGAAAGAAAGAAAGGAAGGAAAGGAAAGGAAGGAAAGGAGGAAGGAAGGAAGGGAAGAGAGGGAAGGAAGGAAGAAGTATTCCCTCCTTGTGCCAGCTGCCACCCCAGTTAGGTGAAGATCCCCAAGGACAGCTTTGTTGGCACTCTCCTAAAAAACCTTCAGTAGTTCCTCGCTGCCCACCAGAATGCCCATATCGCCGCTGCTGGTGTGGGGCCTATCTAACCCACTAAGATCCTTACTGATATTCTCTGCCTCATCTCCCTTTATCCACAGGTACTCTCCTGCCCCCCCCACTACCCCCACCTCTGGCCAAAATGACCTCATGGCTTTTCTTAGTCTTTGATATTACCTTTTTACTCGCTTTTTGCCTGTCAAATTTTAAACCATTTTTTAATAGCCTAATTTGGACAATAACTTTATGTAGTTTTATGCCCTGTCTTCCATTTTTTCAATCTCTAGCATTTTGCTCACTCTTCTCTAATGGCATTTCCTGTATTCATTTTCTCTTGGTCATCTGGGTTCTTGTTACTCATTAAATATACATTTACTGACCACCTACTATGTGCCAGCTTTTAGGGAAATCAAGGATAAGACATGGCTTCTCTACTTCTGAGGAGATCACTAGTCTAGTGAGAGAAACAAATCCATAAAAATTATGACACCTGCCAAATTTTCCCCAATAGATCTCCTAGAAGTTACAACATCTTTATATTCCCTACATTGCTAAACAAAGTGCTTGGTACATAGTGCATACCCATTGTGCTTATTTTAAACCAAACATGAGTAAGCTTTAAGGGAAGAAAAACAATTTCCTCTTTTTGAAATGTGAGGCAGAGGGATGTTTTATTGCAAAGACAGTCTTCAAATTGAGATCAAGGGAAATTAAACTTATGAATAAATATAACACTTTTTTTTTTTTTTTTTTTGGAGACAGATTCTCACTTTGTTGCCCTTGGTAGAGAGCTGGGGTGTCACAACTCACAGCAACCTCAAACTCCTGGGCTTAAGCAATTCTCTTGCCTCAGCCTCCCTAGTAGCTGGGACTACAGGCGCTCACCACAACGTCTGGCTATTTTTTGTTGCAGTTGTCATCATTGTTTAGCTGGCCCGGGCTGGGTTCAAACCCGCCAGCCTCAATGCATGTGGTTGGTACTGCAACCACCGTGCTACGTGCACCGAGCCAATATAAAACATATTTTAAAGGTATTTTAATTCCATTTATCCCTCCTCATCCCACAAGGAAAATGGAAAAATTGCAAAGACAAAGAGCAACAGATGGAAAGAGAAGGAGAAAGAAGATTAGTACTTAACTGTTAATAAACCATGCACATCAGACTTTCTGTGGAAATCTGAGTATTATCACCTCTGATCATATGATTTTGTGGATAAACTACTGGTAAGAGCTCTACAATTGCTGTTTATCCTTAAACTCTCAAGTGTTCCTGAGTTTATCAAGTAGGAGCAAGAAAGAGCTCATTGTTAGGAAGACAGTAGTTTTCTTATTCTTACATTTCTTATTCTAAGAATAAGAAAACTCCAAAGCAGACAACAGATATTCACTGAAAAAGTATGAGGAACCAAAGGAGAACATAGGAGGGAGTTTTCTAAGTCCAAAAGTGGATAAAGGCAAGATGCCTAGGATAAAATTTCAAGGTGCCACAGCTGTTTAGCTCTCCCCACTCCAACCCGAACTCTCAATATTAATCAACCAATGCACCCTAAAAAAACAGGGTCCACGCTGAAAAGTCACTGCTAAAAGTGGATTCAAAATTGAACAGACTGAGACAATAGGAATAAAGGAAAGAAAAGGTCCAGATGAAAATGGGGATGGGAGTGAACACAGCACAGGAAACACCATAAAGCAAGTTGCTTTCAATGTTTTTGAACACTACTTAAAAACAAAAGAAGAAAAAGTACTATTAATTTAGGAAAGGCAATTAAAGACATGTTTTTTTCTAAAAGTTCCATAAATCTAATTTCATATACAAATAACCAACAGAAAAGTATTGGGATACAATCCTATACAGTAAGAAAAAAAAGAATTAAGAGAAAAAAAATCACTTTCCTACAGATAATGAAGGCAGGACAGAAATACATGGCCATAAACATAACAAAACTGCAACTTCCTACTTCAAAATGACTTAAAGATATTTTTTAAATGATATAAGATACTCAAGAACAAAAGTCAGAAAGTGCTAGAATTCAAGGAAAAATTAGAAATAAAAGAACAAATAATCACAACAGAAAATGCCTTAAGATATATAGAAGGTAAAAAAAAGGGGGGAAATTGTGAAATTAAAAAAAAAAAAAAACAGAAGAAGGAGAAAAAGATTAGAATTGATAAACACTGAAGACAAAAAAAGATCTAACATAAAGAAGAAAATTCAAATAAGAGAACAAAACATTAAGGCTGGACCTGGTGGCTCACATTTGTCCTCCTAGCACTCTGGGAGGCCAGGGTGGGTGGATTGCTTAAGCTCATGAGGTCCAGACCAGAATGAACAAGCGTGAGACCCTGTCTCTAAAAATAACCAGGTATTGTAGTGGGCACCTGTTGTCCCAGCTACTTGGGAGACTGAGGCAAGAGCACTGCTTGAGCCCCAGAGTTTGAGGTTGCTGTGAGCTAGGATGCCACAACACTCTACGCAGAGCAGTGTGAGACTCTGTCTCAAAAAAAAAAAAAAAGAGAGAAAAAAAAATACCAAAAGTCATGCTTCTTTATAAATGTTCAAGCAATCTAATTTTCCATACAAATGAACAAAAATAGTATGATAAAAGAAAACTTTCCTAAAATAAAAAAAAAATTAAGACTATGTATTGAAATAACACATTGCATGTCTAAAAATACTGACCAGAAATGTCTAACAGCAAGATATGTTCTAATAAAACCATTGGTTTTTTTTTTTTTTTTTTGAGACAGAGTCTTACTGTATCACCCTCAACAGAGTGCCATGGTGTCATAGCTCATAGTAACCTCAAACTCTTTAGTTCAAGTGATTCTCTTGCCTCAGCCTCCTGAGTAGATGGGACTATAGGCACCAGCCACAACGTCCAGCTATTTTTAGAGATGAGGTCTTGCTCTGGCTCAGGCTGGTCTTGAACTCCTGAGCTCAGGCAATCCACCCTCATCAGCTTCCCAGATTATAGGTGTGAGCCATCGTGCCAGGCAAAAATCACAGGATTTTAAAAGAAAGGAAAAAAATCATTTGGGCAGCTAAGTAAAAAACAGCAAGTGACTTATAAAGAAAATTGGATTGTCATCAGTGTTTTTTACAGCAAAGACAAATGCCAGCAGAAGATGGAGTACTCAAAGAAAGAAAATGTGAGCCAAGGATTTTATATCCTACCAAAGTGACTTTTGGGTAAAGACCACAGACGAATTTAACCCATAAAAACACAGGAATATTGTTTGAATGAGATCTTCCTGAAGAATTTATTAGAAAATACATTTCAGACAACCCGAACAACTAAGACAGGTGGTAAGCATTATGTATACAGTTATTTAAGAAAACAAGACTAAACAAGACTAAACAAGAGTTTAAAGGGAAGGAAATTATACAATGGTTATAACACTCTGAAACTGAAGATACAATACCGCTGTTTAAGAACAATAACACACACAAAAAAAATGTTTTAAATTGTTTTCAGTAATCATATCAGGGCGATAGTACTATTAATATCATTCTGAAACTATTTTATATATAACGTGAGACAGAGCAAATTAATAATTATTAAATATTTTCATTGTATAATCCCATGTCCAGAATCAGGACTGTAAGAGTAGAAGAGATACAGATATAATACTAAACAGATTAAATAAAAACTCTTTAGTCCTGAATATGAATAAGAAGTACCTATTTACAGACAGTATGTGTCTGTAGTCCTAGCTGCAGTATTAGCTCAGGAGGGTGAGACTGGGGGGTTGACTGAGCCCAGGAGTTTGAGGTTACAGTAAGCTAAGATCACATCACCACACTCCAGCCTAGAGGGAAAGAGTGAGATTATCTTGAAAAGGCAAAAAATAAAATAAAATTAGGAAGTATCCATCTGAATAAGATATACTACCATACGTACTTTTTAGCACTTGTCAACAGAAAAGGGCTAGTAACAATGACCAACACAGTAGCAGTGAAAAATCTCAAGAGCCAGAATACAGTCTTAAAAGTTTTTAGAAAGAAAGCTAAATCTATTGTCTATAAGATTTAGCATGATCTGTTTTTTGAAATTATCTTTTACTTTTATCTATAAATATTAGTTGTCTATTTTTTTGATACTTAAAAAATAAGAAGTTAACTGATGACTCCATACTGAATCTAAATCAAAACATTCTATAATAGACACCCTCTTATTTGACAATGTGAATGTTACTTTTTGCATTCTTATTATTATTATTGCTCAAAATTTCGATGAAACAATTGTCTGATTCCTTTTCTGAATGTATTTATGTTCCTTTGTTCTTTACAAGGTTTTTGTTTCTAATCCTTATCTTAAACATTGTTATTATAAAAATAAAAATAAAATAAAATAATTTTTAGAGGGCCAGGTACCAAAGC
>CAUYPK010099110.1:0-18002 GCA_963574355.1 Loris lydekkerianus
ATGGGGAAAGGGCCAAGGAAGGGGAAAGGAGGGGGGAGGTCTTGGTGGAGGGAGGATAATGGGTGGGGCCACATCTATGGTGCATCTTAGAATGGGTACAGGTGATTGCACTAATGTACACAGCTATGATTTAACAATAAAAATAAATAAATTTAAAAAAAAAGTTTGTATTAGTTTGCAGTCCCACCAGCAGTGTAAAAGTGTTCCCTTCTCTTCACATTCATGCCAGCATCTGCAGTTTTGAGACTTTAAATTTTAAATTTAGGTCGCTGTAGACAATTAATTGTTGGTTACTGGCTTCCTCTGACCTGTCAAAGAATAGAAAAGGGATAAAAATATTTTATGTTTGTTAAGAATCATACACATATATATGTGTGTGTATGTGTGTGTATACAAGTAATGTGTTTGTGTATATATGTATTCATACACACATACACACACATACACACACATATTACTTTTTTAGTAAATGTATTTTATTTTATTTCCTGATAGGCCCAAATCATTTTAAATATAAAACATTCTTAACCACTTAATCAGTTTAAAAGAATTACTAGAAAAATCAGTTTAAAAGAATTACTAGAGAAAGAGGGTTAATAACATTGGTATGCTTAGGCACCTAAGTGTCATGACCAATTCATGAGCAGATATGAAGCAGGTGGCCCTACTTCTGAGGCATGTCACCATATATCACATAAGGTGCCCTCCTGCTCACAATTTTTTTTCTCTAGTTTATAATAATCTGCATTATATTGGAAAGAAATGTATGGAAAGAAGAATATATTGGGCGGTGCCTATGGCTCAAAGGAGTAGGGCATCGGCCTCATATACCAGAGGTGGCAGGTTCAAGCCTAGCCCCAGCCTAAAAAAAAAAAGAAAGAAAGAAAGAAAAAAGAAAAATATATTAACTCCAGCAGTCCATTGGAAAAGAACTTTTCAATCTCTCTTTCTCTAACCACCTAACAGAGATTCTTTACGCAATTAGTTTATTTTGACTATGGTAGATTTAAAAAACCTGCTTCTAATGGCTATCTTGATCAAGGAAGTTGCAGGTAAGGGAAGGTGGAAGGATAATGTGACAGAAACATAATTGGGAAGCACATCGAGCCCATCAGAGAAGGATGAGCTCCTGGGTTAGCCCATTGGCAGGACGCACAGCAGTAGAAATGGGTTCACTACAAATGTTCAGTCTCACATCAAGACGACCCTCAGAGTTGCCAGCAAATACTTAGTTTTCTTTGGTCTCTTCTTTTCTCATTCTCCACAGGTGCAAATCCAGAGCTGTATTCCCTCTTAAGCTCGCTTCCCCAAGATTATTGCTATCCAAGGCTTTTGATTCTTAACATTATTTCAAGCCATTAGGTGAGTATTATTTTAACTTGCTGTACTGCAATTGTGAGAGCAATTTACATATGATTCTATGTAAAATCACATTTTACTGTCCTTAATCCTATTTTAGCGGATAGGTGTTTCATTTTCTGTCCTGGAGCAAATCGTTCCACCAGTGCTCTGGATAAAATACCCCCTACTTAATTAACTAAAGGTTTTCCTGTCTGATATGTAAGTGTATTCTTTAGTAATTCATTCCATTCAATATATGAAGAAGTACATATATCTTACTTGCTAAAAGTATCTATTAGAAAACAAAACATCTCTTGATACCTTACATTCCAGTCATGCTTATCTTCTGCATTTCAAATGAAACAAATGAAAGGGGCATCTATATTTACGGCCCTTCAAACATGCCAATTTTATTTTCTCTAACCATTCTTTTTTGAAAATTTTCTCAATATATTTTTCTTCTAGATACTATTCCTCATGTGGTTCCCATGACTACATTGCTTTTTGCTTTTCTTTTTGTTTCTCTCCCTTCTACTTGCTCTTTTTATAGTTTTTTCTTTTTTTAACCCTTCACAAGTTGATGCTCCTTTCTGAGTCGTCGTCTTTTTTTTTTTTTTTTTTTGTAGAGACAGAGTCTCACTTTATCACCCTTGGTACAGTGCTATGGTGTCACACAGCTCACAGCAACCTCCAGTTCCAGGGCTTAGGCTTTTGCCTCAGCCTTCTGAATAGCTGGGACTACAGGCGCCCACCACAACGCCTGGCTATTTGTTGCAGTTTGGCGGAAGCCGGGTTTGAACCCATCACCCTCCGTATATGGGGCCGGTGCCCTACTCATTGAGCCACAGGCGCCGCCGCTGAGTCTTTTTTTTTTTTTTTTTTTTCTTGTCTCTACATACTTTTCTCAAATAGCCTACTGTCTTTTTGCCCATAACTTCATTTACACCATTTATACTGATAAATTAATAATCTCTCTTTAACCTTTTTTCAGAGATCTCCTGTGTATCCAGCAAACTATTTCTACTTCATCATTGCCACCATTGCCTTTTAAAATCAGGTTACTCAAACAGGGCATTTCTTTCTGCCAACACTGTGGAAACCCACTCAATGAGTCTCAGGCTTGATTGACAAGAATATTTATCCTGTTTAGAAAAAGAGATGTCTTCAAAGCCCCCATCTTCTTTACCCCCATATCTAAGAATTGCTTTACATCACAGATTCTATCTCCAATATCTTTGAGTCCCTGGTATATTTCTAATCTTGGAGGACATAAAATAATTGTGTGTATGAGTACTTTAATTTGCATATTGTGAAATCTATTGTGAATTCATATGGGTTGTATATTGTTGGTATGATTCTACCTGAGCTATAGGGAAAGAAAAAGTGCCATGTGTTCTAGGAAACACTGTACCAGTACTAAGCTTCTTGAATTTCTTAAATTAGGTATGTTCATGTCTGTTATGTACCTTTGAGAAAAATAATTTTGCCCTATTCATTTTTGTTCTCCTAAACTCTGACATGTAGTTCATAATCAATATACAATTTTACGTATGTATTTATATAAATAACCAGATGACTATGCCATTGCTAAACTGACAGAATTGATCTGTGCTCTTTAATATCCTGGAAATCGTAAAGGCAGTGAAAAAGATTTCACTTTCCCAAAGTCAAAGCTAACTTTAATTTACCTGGTTATTTTCCTCTTATAAAAGGATATTTTCCCATGGTCAGGTTTAATTATTATTGTGCCTCTGACAACTCTCATGGAACCTTCTTTTCCATTTTTACATCCTCCTCATTTTAAGGCTAATAATTTTCCACTTCTAAAAATTTCTTAAGTGTGTCCACTCTTAACTTTTTTCAGTGCAACCACTCTAATCTAGGTTACCATCTTTTTTTTTCCAGATCTACTAAAATAACCCTGGCTCTCTTACTTGTCCCCTAAAACCAGACTCTATATAATTAGTACTGATTTTTTTTTTTTTTCTTATTTCTGACAGAGTCTTTCTCAATTATCCTGGTAGAGTGCCATAGCGTTACAGCTCACAGCAACCTCAAACTCTTGGTCTTAAGTAATCCTTTTGCCTCAGCTTCCCGAGTATGTAGGACTACAAGAAGCTGCCACTATTCCTGGCTAGTTGTTCTATTTTTGGTAGAGATAGGGTCTTGCTCTTCTTCAGGCTGGTCTTGAAATCCTGAGCTCAAGCAATCACCCATGTCCACCTCCCAGAGTGCTAGAATTACAGGTATGAGTCACCACACCTGGCCACATATTTTTCTAAATACAAATTTGTGTCATTTTTTGTATTGGTTTCCATTTGTTTGAAATGTCAATTCTATATAGTAGCCCATTAAACCCTACTCCACCAGCCCTTTTTTCCCTCTCCACCCTCTCTTTAGCCATTTCTGTCTCTCTTCTTATGACAGGGTCACTCTAGTCTCATTTCTTTCAGTTTCTTTCTAACAATGAGTAGCAGACACTGTTGGAGGTCAATACAGATTTCTTGGGTCCTATTTACCGTTACTGAGCACTTACCTACCTTCTGGTGCTTGTGCTTCTAACTTCCCAGATGAACAGCTCTTTTCAAAGGACTGCCTTGGGTACCATACTGGAGTTTCTTTTCCTGGACATGCAAAGACCTGCAAATGCCTAAGCATTTATATCCCTCCAGATAGGCCCTTATCCGATGACTGACTGATGCAGGAGGGCAGGAGGATACCAACTAGCTTTGAGATTTCACACAGTGATCACTCTAAGCTGCAATTTATACTACAGGGACCCACAGCAGGATTAGGCAGAGACTGGACCTAGAGCTGAGACTGCACCCTCGCTTGGCTTTTTCCCCTTTTCTTTTCCTGTTCTTGTCACTCTCACACCATGGTTTCCTGGGTGCATTTCCTTAATAAATCACTTGCACATGACCTCTCATCTGAGGGCAGTTTCTGGGAAACACACAATCACAATACATAAACCAAGGTATTTCTACCTTAGGCCTTTATATGTGATGATTCCTCTGCCAGAAAATTCTTTCCCTCAATTTTTGCCATTCTGGTAATTTGTTTCAAGACTCATTTAATATCATCTCATTTTTTGAGGTCTCCCCTGATTACCTGATTATCAAACACCCTACTGATTTTCATTGTACATAAGTTGTAATTATTCATTGCCTACTCATTTATGTTTATATTTTTAGCATAAATCTCTTTCATTAGAATAAATTTTCATGAGGGGAGTCATAATAGTGCTTTGCTGATAAAGGTGTAAGTAGTATCATATAGGCATTAGGGATTGAAATATTTATTGATTGAACAAATTACAGACTCTAGTTTCACAGTAAAGAACCACTAGGTGAGTTCACAACTGCTAAAGAAAATATTGCATAAATCCTAACTTTTTTGATATCTAATTATCTCCCTAAAGTTTTTATTCTCATTCTTTGTTGGCAATTAAAATATAAGATATTTACATCTTATACTCATATAATGGACTTATAATAATAATGAAATTTTCTGAATTATTTTCCACGCCATACTTCTCAGAGGGCTGACTTGAATATAAACTTTTTATTATTTTCTATGTTGCTTTAATTTTTAATAGAAATCTGATTTTCTGTGTGATGGGTTGCTTTCTTCCTAACATTATAATTTCTAGGAAAAGGAGCGATTAATTATTAGCGCTGAAGAAGTGACAGAATCCTAAGTTATCTTCTAGCTTCTTTTAATAAAGGAAAAAAAAATAAGTCCATTTTAAAATTTAGAGTTAGATAATGGCATATGTCATCTCGTTGGTGTCTAAGAAAATACCTCAGAGAGGAATGATAAGAAGTAAATAACTAAACAGGCAACAGAAAATCAAAGGGTAACAAAATATTCAACACATAAACAATTTTTGGTAGCTTTCTAACTAATATACAATTTATATTCATATGTATTTCAATAACCTATTTCTGGCTCTTGTGTTTTACACAGAAGATGTATTGAATATGTTTCTACTGAATGATATATTTTTCATTTCTGGTGAAGCCTACTCTTTTTCTGTCTTCAGTCTGACTCTTTTTCTGTTTTCAAACACTCCAGGCACCTAAGATTCTTAAACCAATGCACAGATCTCTTGCATTTTTCCCCAGGAGTAATATTTACCATGAAAAGTTCATTGCTTACTTCCTTTCTAGATTGGATTCATGCTATAGGATTGATTGACTCTGAATATTAAATATAATTTTAAGTGTAATCTTTCCATACAACATTTATACAGGGAAAAAAACTATTGAACCAAAGATATTTTTGCTTCTTACTGTTTTCTGCTTGAAATCTCTGCTTAGAAACATTTATCTATCCACTAAATAAGAAAATTCTGGAAAGTGACATGGAAATTTCATCTAAAAATATAATATTGATGTATTTTATATATATATCTTAAGCAAAAATTATCAATAATGAACAAAATAATAAAAGTTACATGTGTCAATGTTATCTCACAGTGTAATAGTTCTTTCCATCACTGATGAGAATACAAGCAAAAACAGTATATTAAGATTGCTAACTTATTGAGAAAGCACATTAGAAATAGCCCCAAATGGATATTTAATATTAACTGTCAACCTTTCTGCTTTTGTAATTACTTTATAACCTTCAATTTTAGAAAATAAATCTCATTTCTTGATAGTTAAATATTTTCATTGTTATGAAGACTAATATGATACAAATTATCATGTAATATCAAGTCAAATGATCCATCTAACTTAGAATCATAAGTAACAATGACAACTATCATAACATCTAACTTATGTTCCACATTCAATTAATACTAATTAATATAGTTACAGGTTGCATAGGGCACTGGTAGAAAATATTGCCTTTTGGAACAACTATTAGGATTCTTTGAGTTACCAATAAACAGGGCAAAAAAAAACCTCACAAAATATGCTTGAGAAAATGCAGCAATCTATTAGATCACATAATTTAACTCAGGTAAGGCTAGGTTTAGTAACATTGTTAGGTTATGGTAGCCTTTTTTTATCTTTCATCCCTCTGTGGTGGGAAGATGGGTAATAGCACTCCTATGTCTATGTTCCTCCAGATTCAAGTCTATTAAAAGGAAGAAAAAAGTAAAAAGAGAAAATAGAAAAAAAAAAAGGAAAGGAAATAAAAAAGGAGAGAGAGAGAGATGAAGAGAGAGAAGGAAAGAGGAAGGAAGTGAGGAAGGAAGGAACGAAGGAAAAGTCTTTTTATTTTTTGTTCTCAGTCATGAGGAAACAGTCTCCTGCCATAGACTACGTAACTGGATAAAACATATTTGAAACAAATATTTCCAGACAGTTTTGTTAGGCAAAGTGTAGGATTATGATTCTATAGAAAAAGGAAACAAGAAGGGTGAACCCAACAGTTGCCCTGAATGTTTGTTTGGTGACATTTTCTGGAACCCAGCACAGAGAATCAATACAGCCCACCAGTATTAATGAGGTGAGAAGACAGAGATCAGAGTTTGCAGCTATGGGAGTGACTGGGATTTATAAGGTTGTGTGCTGCAGTGAAGGAAGTTCTGAGGAGAAAGAAGGAACTCCAGGAAGCTGCATAGGGCTGCCCCTAAGATGTTGGGTGAACACTAAACCTGGCATACTCAGGATGAAATTCCACTAGGGCCAGCCAACAAATAACTGTTGAAAGAAGTATTACTGGAGAATGAACAAGTGCTGTAGCATCATGAGCTGAATTGGTGGTTGATTTCACACAGCCTTAGAAGCACTTAGTTCCGATAGCCAAAGGGAGAGAGAATTCTTACATGCTTTAGATATTCAGTAGCAATCACAGAAATACCACCTCTTATAAACTAGGATAATGTCAACCAAAGAGAAAGGCTATTCTATATGAACCATAATAAAAATTAAAAACAAAGTCCTTGAAAGAATCAAATGAATTTTGAGGTATATTAACTATATGCTATAATAAAATTCAACAGAAGACATCTAGAGGTATAATACTATTATAAAATATATAGTGTCTACAAATCGAAAGTTAATTTTTAAAAATGAATAAGAAATGGGACAAATAACCAGGGGAAAAGCAGTTAATAAAAATCAAACAGAAAATATCAGCAATGATAAAATTAGAATATGGTAAATTAAACATGGTTGTAATGAATACGTTCAAGGATTTAAAGTTACAAATAAAGAGGATAAAGAGAAAACAGAAAGTATCAACAGAGTCCATCAATAGACCTTATTGATAAACTATAACAATGGACAAAATTAAAATTCTATAGCTACATACTATAATATCTATATTTAAAAAGTCACTAAACCATTAAGTTTGACTCAGAAGAATAAAAAGTGAGTACCTCTGAAACAACAAAAAAGAAGCTATCCAAACTTAAAGAGAGAAAAGAAAAGGGCTGAGTAAAAACTAGTGATAGAAAGCAGATTGAAACCTATGGAACTCCCTATGTAGCTATGGGGAAGGAAGTAGCTCTCCCCCTCGAGTAGCTAGAGGGAGAGAAAGTTATAGAGGAAAAACTATTTAAGATGTAATTGTTGAAGATGTTTTGAATTTGATAAAGATGAATCTCTATGTTGATTCTCTGTGCTGGGTTCCAGAAAGTCTCACCAAACAAAATTTGATAAAACCCACAGACCGAGAACTCTTAATGAACACAATAGGCATAATCAGGAAGAAGAAAACACCAAAGAAGATCATAATTAAAATTTTCAACAGTGAAAAAAATATTAGAAGCAGGCAGAATAAAAGATATATCATGTTCAAAAGGATAACAAAATAAATTCAATATTTGATAGCAAAGTAACGTGAATGTAGTTAATAGAAATATACTTGGGTGACAGACACCCTAAATGCTCTGATTTGGTCACTATATGTCCTAATATACATGTACAAAATTTAACATGAACCTCATCGTTTTTTTTTTTGTTCCAATAAACATATCATCTGATCTTATCAAAATTGATGATTATGGAATGGCAACTTTAAAGTGCTAAATGAAAAAATAAACTTATCCTAAATTTAACAAAAGAGAAAAACATTTCAAACAAGTCTTATCTTGATGAACAAAAGCTGAGATAATGTGTCACCAGCAGATGAGAAAAACAAGAAATGTGAAAAGCAGTAATTCAGACAAGAGAAAAATGATATCTGATAAAAGCTTGAGGTGACACAAAGAAATTAGAAGCACTGGAAAGTGTAAATATGTAGCTAAGTTGAAAGACAAATATTTTGTTCCTCTAGTTGGTGAGAAAGAGGATCACTTGCAATGCTTATGTGTTGCTTGTGAAAGCATAAAATGATGAGACCGCTTTCAAAATGTGCTAGGGATTTTTCATTATAGTAAATCGTACATCAAACCTATAACCTAGCAAGCCCACTTTTCTTGTCAATCCAAGTCATAGGAAAATGCATGTCCATAAAAAGAGCATAAAGGACTCTCAGAATAACCACTTTTATAAAAGTCCCAAACAGGAAACAACATAAATATCCATCAGGAGCAGAAATTTTAAAAAAAAAAAAATTGTGATCAATACTCAGCAATTAAAAGAAATAAATTGATGAAATATTCAGATGAAACTTCAAAGTATGATATTGAGTAAAAGAAGCCAGACACAAGAGGACATAGAGAATGTTTTCACTTACGTGATAGAAATAGATGGTCTACTTTGTGATGATTTAGTCATCTACAAAGTTGCCAGAAAATGATCTAGAAAAAAGCCAAAATATTTAACATGGATGAAGTGTTCAAACTAGTTGCCTTTTGGGGGAACTTGGATTGATTGACAAAACAGAAGGGATTTTTTATGACTGATAAAATATTTGATATTTTGTTAAGGATATGAATGAAATGCTATACGCAATGGTCAAAACTTACTAAAACATACACTTTAAATTTATTCATTCCACCATATCTACATTATATATCAATTGATAAAATGCTGGGGACATCAAACCAGATTATTTTCATACAGTCCTAGTCCTGATCCCTCTACATACCAATCATTGTGCCTAAGAGAATTGGATGTTTTGCTTGAAGCCTGAATCACATGGCCACAAATTAATTCCTCCCAGAGCACAAAAGAAGAAGGGAATGGCCATTTGATAAAATCACAGCCCTGATAGAAGTGAGAAAGGCACTGAATGCAGAGAAAGAATATTACTGTATAAACTGCATAAGATGAGTTGTTCTCAATAAAGTCAGCTTCAAATTGTATCAAAGTCCCTAAAACAAGTTTATTTTCCCTCTGTAGATTAGTCTCCCAGGAATTTAATCTGGTTATTATTTCTGCATTATTGTGCCAATGAAGTGCATAATTTCATAGCAACTACAGGAAGAAATAATTTAGAAATTGCTCTTATGCATGAGAACATTAGTAGTATCGTCTCCTGTTAATAAAAACTAAAAATATTTAGGTTCTCTCTTCTCCCTTGTACTTAAGTAAGTTAGAAAATTTTAATAAGTTTTACTTATTATGTTGGGTAACGTGCCAATTCTTTCTACTTTATCCTCAAGGAATTTTTATAAGGGGGCAACATTTTTAACATGTTACTTTCAATTCATAGAAATCAAATTATGTGTCTGTTTATTCCCTGACCAATTTAACTCATTCATAGTTTTAAATAATACTTCACGTGCCACCACCATTTACCTTAGAATATCATTGGTTTCTAAAAAGTTGGGAAATACTTTTATTTTTTGGTTTTCACTCTGGTGAAGTTTCAGAAATATGAAATGTCCAGTTCTGAATACTTCTGTGAATGTTGGTTGCAAAAATTAAGTAGTAGTTTACCTCTGCTGTATGGTACTATAGAAACAACAATGTACCTCTATAAACTATGCAATATTGGATAAGTCACTTCTTGCCCTTATATCCTTAGTTTTCTAAAATAATTACATTAAACTAATATTTTTTGGTTATCTTTTTTAAATTTAATTTTTACTAAGTCATAACTATGCATATGTATTGGGTACAATGTGATAATTTGATATACAGTGTGGAATGCTTAAATCAAACCAATTAACAAAACCATCACCTCACTTATTTTTTGTGGTAAGACATTTATAATATACTCTTAGTTGTCTTTTGAAATATGCCCTTGCATTGTGCACATTAGGTGAGATCCCACAAAATAGCCCTCCTCCCTTCTCTTGCCCTCCCCCCTCTCCTCCCCTCTCCATCCTTTCCCCTCTTTGTATCTGGACTATATTTGTGTTTTATCATTTGTGTGACTATGTAAGTCATTATATATTGTAATGTGTAAGTGTAATGTGTAATGTGTAAGTGATTATATACTCCAGTATACATACACATATACATATACTCCAGTAAGATTAGCCTATGTCACAAAATCCCCAAACTGCAGATGTTGGTGTGGATGTGGAGAGAAGGGAACACTCTTACACTACTGGTGGGATTGCAAACTAATACAGCCTTTTTGGAAAAAAGTATGGAGGATTCTCAAGGAACTAAAAGTTGACCTACTATTTGATCCCACAATTCCACTGCTAGGTATCTACCCAGATGAACAAAAATCATTTTACAAAAAATACATTTGCACCAGAATGTTTATTGTAGCATAATTTATAATTGCCAAGTCATGGAAGCTACCCAAATGCCCATCAACGCATGAATGGATTAACAAATTGAAGTATATGTATACCATGGAATATTATGCAACCATAAAAGATGGAGACTTTACATCTTTTATATTTACTTGGATGGAGTAATACTCAATACTATTATGAACTAACATTTTTATTACTCAAAAATTGCCAGGAATTTTGCTTAACGTAGGCCAGGCACAGTGGCTCATACCTGTAACCCTAGCACTCTGTCAGGCCAAGGTGGGAAAATATGTTGAGCTCAGGAGTTTGAGATCAGGCTTAGCAAGAGCAAGACCCCAGCTCTATCAAAAATAGAAAAATTACCCAAGCATTGTGGCATGCACCAATAGTTCCAGCCACTCAGAAAGTTGAGGCAAGAGGATTGCTGGAAACCAGGAGTTTGAGGTTGCTATGAGTTAGGCTGATGATGCAGCACTCTAGCCTGGGCAATAGAGTGAGACACTGTCTCAAAAAAAATTAAAAAAAAAAAAAAATTGCTAATTATGGCCTTAGTCCAGAGAATTCAGCAATGCAAAAACAGAAGTAACATTTATTATGACCGGGTATATGGCTTGCTGATCCTCTTTGTTCTCATTGCTCCTACTGGTAAACAAACAGTACATATTACGCTGCTGCTTTTTACATTGTTTTCCCTGCTGAACTACTAGTTCGATGAAAGTAGGAATTGTATCTATCTTACTAATCAGTTTATTTCTGGCAACTAGTATATTGCCTGGTGTACAGTGTGTAGGTAATAATATTTATTGTCATTATTAGTATTTAAATTATACCTTGGACTAGATTCTCATGACTACCTGTTAGGTATTTTGATAAGTGCTTTTAAGATCAGCATGTTTTAGAATTACCGGAAACAGTATCTGGGTTATACTCTATGTTCTCTTTGTTCTTCTACTTAGCAAAAAATAAGTCTTGCAACACACTGATCCCTTGGACTTTTTAGAGAATTTCTAAATTTAATCATCAGTACAAGTTAGGGTGCCAGTAGGGCCTTTAAACCAAGAAACTGGTATACATTATGTTAAGTAATTTTTCCAAGAAAACTGAGTAACTGGTAGAGTAGTGTAACTGTTGAGAATTTACGTATAGCTTCTACCCAGCACTATCTCTCTAATAAGTATTTATTGAATAAATAGATTTATTTCACTTTTTATCATCCTATGAGGTACATTACCCTTACCTGTATTTAATAAACTTAGTCTTTATTTGGTTTACCCCTAAACCCTCCATTTCTACCTAGTTTCCACTTTGGGCTGAAGAACACATGTGAAAAGGGACAATGCTGTTTAATTCTCAGCAATGGGTTCCTTAGTTAGGAGATGGGGTCTAATCATACAGGTGTTTCTGTGTTAATAACATTTTTTTTTTCACTTTGGGAACAGTTAATTTATTTCAACTGAACAATGACATGGTTGGTAGGGCTGGAGCTCTTTAAGATGTTTATGTATCATGCTTTTTTCTATTAGCACAGAGAAGGGGGTGATGGAAAACTTAAGACAACTCATTCTTAGAAATGTCCCATCCTGATTTTATACACTGAAGTAATTTAAATAACCATATGTATTGTCAGGTGCTCCTTCTTACCAATTTCCTATAGAAAAATATGTCACCCAATTTATTGACAGGGAAATGTAGGGGAGAAAAAACACACAAAATATCTCTCTTTGAGAAGGACACATCAAGAAAACAGAGCAATTCTTTCCTTTACGAACATGTTTAAAAAGTGAATTGTAACAATGATAGATGTTTTCTACAGAAAGCACATTAGTGCTCTAATGAAATAGCTGGATTCTTTCTTCCCCCTCCGTGTCTCATCCTATGTTACGCAGAGAACAAAAGCGGGGGGCATATAAAGATGCAGAGGAGCGGCTACATGACCAGCTTTCCCCATTTGATGGTCTACTTTGTAGTAAATGTTTTATTACAAATATTAGAGTAACCAGATTGGATTGCAGCTGGCCCAAGAGGAATTTCACCTCAGGCTTAAACTAAAGCCAGGAAACAAACAGTTTCTTCCCACTGCACTCCCCTGATCTTCATAAACCAAAGAGGGAAGAAGGAAGACTTATATTTGGAAGGATAATTTAAAAAGCACCAATGACTGCATGAACGGAACAAGAAACGTCTAAATGGAAAATACCTTTTATCGTAGAAGCATCATGATTGTCCCAAATTTCATAAAGTCACCTACTTTTATTTTGGTCTCCAGACTTGTGATGTTTACTACACAAGAATACAAAATGCTATTCTTATATTCTAACTTCTTAAATACCATCATTACCAATTATAACATAATAAACTTTGGAAAAATTGTAAAATGTTGACTTGTCTTATAGTTATTAATATAAGTAACATATATCAGTATAAAAATCTCTAACATGTAAAGATGAGAAGTTGGGGTAATTAAAGGTGATTTCCTAAAATATTGTAAGAAGAAACATGAATAAACTTGGAGCTTGAAACCATGAAAGGGCCTGGGGAGAGTCTCGTTTTAGGAATCATGTCACACATAGAGTAGCACAGTAGAATTAAGGAATTTGAAGAATAGCAAATTCTCCAAATTATCTCAATAACAGGGACAATTTCTGTCTTTTTCTCTACTAGATTCTAATAGCAACAGAATTCCTGGCATGAGAAAGATGCTCAATAATAGTTTGATGAATTACAATGAAAGCGATAATAGATTGAGACAAGCATAATTTAATGACCTCTGAATTATAGGGAAGGGGTAAATTATGGTGAGCTATAAAAGCAAGATGTAGAATTTTGGACTTCTTGTATTAATGGAGATATGTTCCCATTAAACAGAAAAAATGTCATGATATAATCAAAGTGGTCTTATTAGAAAATTAATCTGAAGTGATGTAAGAATTGTAACTGAGAAGTGATTTCAGAAGTATACAAGAACACTGCAAATTGCATTATTATGTGCTAACTTTATACAATATTCTAAAAATAATGAAGAATTAGATGCATGTATTAGTTTTTGTAATAACATATTGGCCCAGAAAGTCATTGAATATTTGAAATATTACAAATGGGTACATGTGTCCATTTCCTATAGGGGAGAGGCATACGTTACAATAGATTTTCAAGATGACTTAAACTTGGTTTTCCATAATATATAGAGAATTAAGCATTTTCTTATGTTTGGATATCTATTTGTTCAAAATTTTATCATAAAAGCAGTTACACTGTATTGTTAAGTTAGTTGCTTATATTTGCTATCTAATATATTCTCCTAATAAATTAAATGCTGTAAAAAATAGGAAGTTCAGATTATTTATTATTTTAACCCAGTATCTATCACAAAGGTAGGCCCCAAATCTGTCTTTTTATTTAAGGTACTTCATTTAAGCAGCAATTCTTTTTCATAAACATTTGTATGAGCTACTAAGCTTGATTATACCTTGCTCCCATATGGTCACCACTCAGAACAGGTAGAACATTTCCACTTAGAGCAAACAAAATTTATCAACACTGTGGCCCATAAATAGCAATGTTGTCTGTCACATGTTATAGGAAAAAAATTGCTTTCATCAAATCTCTTCTTACGTTGTGAATTCTCAAAACCCATCTAGGGTAGAATTGCTTCAAGAGAAACCCTCATTTTTTCCTTCTTTTTTTCTTTCATACTATGTCCTTAGGACACTGTTCTCATATTTCATGGCCCATAATATTAAGTTTTATTAGTTTTATCTGCTAGATTCTTCTGTACTTGACTCCTCTGGTTTCATCTTAAACTTCCAAATAACATTGGCTATTTCCTTAGTTTTAGTTATAATCTATTAACCGAGATTCAAATCTATAGCTCTACCCCTCCCTGTAACCTGTCTTTGTAGGTACAGATTCTTATAGCTGGCTGATTTATTATTTACTCTCAGACTACCTTCTTTTCCAGTGTTCCTGAGCTCAATGTTTCCTATATAACATGGCATCTTACTGAATCCAGACATAGGAGTCATCCTGGAATTGTCTATCACCCATACCTCCCACATTCAGTATGACAAAACTGCCTGTTGATTATTCTCACAATGAGTTTGCAAATCTTTGCTGCTTCTCCTCATCCACTAGCATATCCTAAATCTCTTCCTTCAGGCTTCTTAGTTTCAGTGAATGTTATAATGTTCTCCATCCAAGAAATTGCAAAATGGCCTTTCATACTTTTCTTTCTCTGTTTTTCACATACATAACTCTTATCAAGTTTCATCAACTCTCACTTTAGAATTTATTCTTAATCTGTTCAATTATGCTAATAGCACCCTTGATCAGAAAGCCATCATCTCTCATAGTTTGTTCTTCCTGCAATCTTTTCTATGCACATTAGTCAAAATCATGTCAGAGAATGAACCCAGGTAGCTATATAAAAAGGAAAAGGAAAAACATCCATGCAAAGGAAATGGTATTTGTTAGGACCCTAAATTGGCAATGATGCTGTGTTTGCAGAGAGGGGGCAATGTTGTTGGCATGCAGTGACGCACAACGGGCCATGACTTAAAGCAAACAAGGAAAGGAGAGGTGGTTTGTCAAGAGCATTGTAATAACTATCATGTTACCTCAAACATCATTCTTGTTTCACTAAAAAGAATGGATAATGAAAGAAAAGAGTGCAGGAAGTTAAATGGGGTTATTAGATAAAGGTAAGATATGATAAAAAGGAAAAAAGGAAAATGCCTGGAATTTAGCTATAATTTGAAGGATTGTCTGATGGATTGGATATGAAGAAAAAAAGTGACTACTGAACTTCTGGCTTGAGCAACTGAGTAAATGTCAGTGCTATTTATGGAGGTAGAGATGGAGGAAACATTTTTGGGGAGCAAAGGTTATAAATCCATTAAAATTGAGATGTTGTGACTCATCCAGTTGAAATGTCGTAAGAATGAATGAGCAAATAACCCTTTTTGATTTCTACAGCTTCTTACTACAATTCTATTATCAGGTGAACATAATGAACTAAGAAATGTTCTGGCCATATTTTGAGCCCACAAACAGGTGTTAGGCAGAATTGAAGGGACAGGAATAATTATCAAGGTAATATGTACTAATTATCAACATAGCCAAAATTCAGAGCTCAGATAGTTTTTTTTTTTTTTTTGAAAATAAACATTCCAAATGAACAATGAAAAGTAATGCATGGTGAATATTTTTAAGAAATAATCTGGTTGGTGGAAAAGACACAACACAAGGCAAGACAAAATGACAATTCTAAAAAGTAATAGTTTAGTCGGGTACCATATAAGGTTGATAATTACCTGGCATTAGTATTCACTGATATGGTCATAGTTTCTATGAAGACATGATAATTCTAATGATAATAAGAGGTTTTTTGCCAAGGCTGAGAACTCTGAGGCCTTAGATAAGAGCTGTGAGTTATTTATACTAAGCAGCTAAAAATAGTGCATGGAATTTTGAGAAGGGATGGAATATTACACTTGAGGTGGGAACTTGGAGATTAGAAACAGTGAAATGAAAACAGCACATGTCACACTTATGAGGAGAGATGAAATCATAACAGAAAAATAAAGTTAAAATCCAGGAAAAATAGATAACAGAATGAATGCTATGTCCAGAGCAAGTGAACAGCACAGGCTATTAAAGATTTGAGACATACCTTCCTCCTCCCCGGCAGTTAAGGCCTTTTGTAGAGCTCAGGGAAGCCAGAAAAATAAAACCATTTATAGTATTTTGGGAACATACCTTACCCATCATCTTCTAAAAGATCGACACCAACGGTTATATTTTAATATGGGTTTATATAGCACACAGGACCCAGAGAACTGCTATTTGTGAAGTTAAAGATTATAACTTGGAATACGGATCCTTTGATATTTTGCAACACTCAGGACTTTCATGAATGTCAACTACTCAAAGATTCTCTCTCTAGTATCTAATTTTACAACAAGCAAGAAAAATAGGTTCTAATATAATAAGCTGTATGATAATGTCCTAAAATAATTAGTACTTTATTGGTTTCAATCCCGATAGCCTATTGGTATAAACTAGGAACTTTTAAAAAACACGCACAACTGGGCTCCATCCATTCAGATTCTGGACAAAGAAGCCTGAAATATGCCATTATGGCTTAACACATCCAAAATGACACAAAGGAAGAGTCTCTGAGGATTTGGGGGTAGGTAAGACATTTTAGTGCTAATGTAACTTAAACACTTAACAAGAAATAATGTATGAGAAAAAATTCTGAAGTGTTTTTGCATGTCAGCGCTGTATAATATTTTCAGTTTCAGAATTAAATGTTCGTATTCCCAATAAATGTTGACACTGGAGGATTATTTTAAAATTGTGCCACTGGCATGATCACGGAATATACTAGTCAGGTTAAATGGAATTGTAAATGAATACTCCAATTTTGAAATTATGAATTGTGAGCCAGGGATGAAGGGGTGAAGTTCTTTTCTTTCACTTGTTCTTCTTGCCTCTTTTTTCCATAAGTGGGGAAAGACTTGACATATGCTGAGCCAAAAATATCTAGCACTATGGGATTTTTTTATTGTTTTATTGGTATATAAGAATTGTACATGCTTATGAGATATATGTGATATTTTGTTTTTTTATTTTTTTATTTATTTTTTTATTTTTATTTTTTTGTTGTGGAGAAGGGGCAGGGAAAGAGGGCGGGGGAAGAGGTGAGTGACAGGGTCGGGCCAGTGGCATAGTACCACATTGGCTGTATCTAGGTAGAGGCAGTTTCAGGCCAGGCCTTGCTGAGTCGTTGCTACGCGGAAGTAGCTCGATGGATCTGCTTCTAGTCAAGCTCGGGAAGTTGCACTAGGCCTCAGGCACATGGCAGGGCCCAACAATTCCTTCTTGTTTTTTGTATGGCGGAAAAACATAGCCCCTGTCTTAGGTTGCCTGCTCTTGCAGTTAGAAAAAACTTTTGATAATATCCAGCATCCCTTCATCATCAGAACACTTAAGAAAATTGGTATAGAAGGGACATTTCTGAAACTAATAGAGGCCATCTACAGCAAACCCACAGCCAATATCGTATTGAATGGAGTTAAATTGAAATCATTTCCACTTA
>CAUYPK010099111.1:0-17216 GCA_963574355.1 Loris lydekkerianus
GCCTCTACCTAGATACAGCCAATGTGGTACCATGCCACTGGCCCGACCCTGTCACTCACCTCTTCCCCCGCCTTCTTTCCCTGCCCCTTTTCCACAATAAAAAAATAAATAAATTCAAAAAAAAAAAAAAAAAAAAAAAAAGGAAATGTCAAAAAAAAAAAAAAAGAAGAACTCCACCACCACCAGAAAAGAAAGTTACCCAACGATGACTAAGAAACACCTTTCCAACAGTATAATTAATAGGTGCCAATAAGCATGTAGAGTAGCTGGAACTCTTGTAGACGCCAAAGGAGAATCTAAGATGGCACAGACCCAGTGTTTCTAATAAATTTAAACATACATTTAGCATACTACCCAGCAATCCTACTCTTAGGCATTTATCCAAGTGAAATGAAAACCTCTGTTCACATAAAAAACAATTTGTATGTGAATATTTATATTAACTTTATTCATAACCACCAAGCTCTGTAAATAACTTGCATGTTCCTCAAATGGAGACTGGATTTAAAAAAAAAAAAAAAAGTGATACATCCATACTGTGAAATACTATTCAGCAATAAAAAGGAACAAACTAAATGAAAATAAATAAATAAATTTTAAATAATGGAACAAACTATTGGCATATGCAACAAAAGGACGAATCTCAAAAGCTCAAATGTTTAATCCTAAGTGAAAGAAATCCCACTCATCTATATGGCATTATGGAAAGGGCAAAACAGACGGCTGGTGGTCAGGTGTTAAGGGTGTGGGGAAGATTTCACTTCCAAGGGAGAGCATGAGAGAATATTGGAGGAGGTACATTGGAATTGTTCTTATCTTAACTGTGGTAACGGTTACATGACTCTGACCATTTTATAAAACTCACAGAGCTGTATACTAAAAAGTAAATTTTACTGTATATAAACTAAAAATAAATTTTAAAATGTAAAAGAACATCTCCCCTCCAGCTAAGACAAGAGTTTCACATTTTCTAAATGTTATAAACTACTGAAACATCATTTCAGAGAGACCCATCTTATAAACAAAACAATGTAACTGAGTACTTAAACCACAAACTTGGCTATAATTTTTCAAAAATTATATACAAGGAATAAAGACACACATATTAAAAGCATAAGTAGTTGGCTAGAATGTTGTTTACTACTGCTGAATAGCTATAAAATGTTTATAGATTTTTATAACTTTCATGAATAAAGTGGAGTAAATTAATGCAAAGATACCTTTCTGAGGGAAGCTGTCAAACTTCTTTTTGGCCAAAAGAGAATTTGTGACTTCCTGTTATGTTAAATGTGCTAAAGCCTGGACAAACTACCCCCAAATGGCCTATTTACTATGATAAATACTGTTTCCTAACAAGAGGAAAAGAGGTAGCCTGGGAAGATAACTGCTGGGATTTTAATGCACTCGCTGAAACACTCTGACACACTCTGCTAGAGAGAATAATTTAATATCAACCAGAAGTCAAGCTCAAAATTCCATTTCCTGAAAACAATCATCAAAAGCCAAACATAATTTAATTCACCAAACACGTATCAAGTAGTAACTATATATTATAGTTATTATATGCCAAGCACTATGCTAGGCACTAGGTTAAACAAGTTGAAAAATAACACAATATTTGCCTTTAAAGAATGTACAGAGTAGCAGGCCAGAAAGATACATAATAAACAAATATGCTCCCACACACTGTAATCCAAATGTAATGACAGAGGGGTGATCAGAGTACAGGGATAACCAGAAGGAAAAGTGACTTAACAGCTAACAAAAATTCTATCAACCAGATCCTAGGATCCCCTAAAAATCTGCCTTCAGTGATGAAGAAAACGCTAGCAGGCATAAATAAAAGAGGCTGCACGGTTTGAAAAGGCCATCACTTTGATGTTTGCTACTACTCCCTCCCATTGCAGTTTTGAGAACGTGGAACAAGTGATGCCTGTACTGATGTATTTATTCCTTGATTTACGATAATCTTCCAAGTGATGCAATTCCCACAGGGCAAAGGAATAATGTTTTTAAGGCTCGCTTTTTAGCAAGTGAAAAAGTTCCAAGCAGTATATTTCTCACTGAAACATTAAGATCCCTTTATGCAAAAAGAGAAAAAAGAAGACTGTTATCATAGCTCATGCCAAGTTAATCCAAGCTAATCCTTCTCAAAGTTAAGATAGGTAAAAATATTCTGTTTCATCTCTGCATTGGATTTGCTTACAGCTGAAACATAATTCCAATTCATTATTTCTATGACTATTGCCCCAATAGTCTCACAATAGACTGAACAAGTAAGTAAAAGTAAGCAATCTGAAATAATAGGAGCATTCCTACTACTTCCTAAGTCTTTAAAGCCCTTTCCTGTAACTACTAGCTCCTAACAGGGAGAAACTCAGGGGCACCATCTTTCCTCCATTAATTCTGTCCATCTTAGATACTAATTCCAGGTATATATGTATATATTATGGCCAACCAGAAGGAAAAAAATCATTAGAAAATGTTGTAAAGAAAATACTAGGAAGGGTGGCTCAAGGAGTAGGGTGCTGGCCTCATATACCAGAGATGGTGGTTCAAATCCGGCCCCAGCCAAAAACTGAAAAAAAAAAGAAAAGAAAAGAAAGAAAAAGAAAAGAAAATAGTAGGAAGAAAACACAAGTGTCACCTATTTGAGGGACCACACCATGTTTTGGAAATGGGAAGGGATTTATAACTAGATGGTATGGGTTCAAATTCTGCTTTTGCCACTTACTAGTTCTGAAGCTTTATTTTCTTCCAGTGGGTTTTTTTTTTTTTTTAACCATTAAAAAGTACTTTTTATTTCTTTGTTTGTTTCAAAATATTAAGGGCATACAAATGTTTTGTTTTGTTTTGTTTTGTTTTGTTTTTTTATATGGAGTCCTTGTATAGTGCTTAAGGGCTTTGAGTGTGCCCACTCCCAGATAGTGTTTATTGAACCAAATAGGTATTTATCCCTCACTTCCCCGTCCCACCCTCTTGCTTGGTTTCCAAAGTCCTTCATATCTCTTTGCATCCATGACTGCCTATCATTTAGCTTCCAATTATTAAGGAGTGCATGTGGCACTTATTTTATCATTCCAGACACATTTCACTGAGGATAATGATCTCCAGTTCCATTCAAGTTGCTGAAAAAGACATTATTTCCTTCCTTTCTATGGCCAAGTAGTACTCCATAGTATACATATACCACATTTTCTTTTATCTACTCACAAATTGATGGGTTCTTAGGGTAATTCCCCATCTTTCCAATTGTGAATAGTGCTGCAATAAACATTTGAGTTCCGGTGTCTTTTTAATAAAATCACTTCTTTGGGGGGAGGAGGTAGATACACAGTAGTGGGACTGCTGGATCAAATGCTAAGTATATTTGTGTCTTTGAGGAATCATATGATTTTGTATAGAGGCTGAACTAATCTGCAGTCCCACCAACAGTGTATACGCATTCCTTTCTCTCCGCATCCACATCAGCAACTATTTTTTGAATTTTTAATAGTGGTCATTCTTAGAGGAGTAAGATGGTGTCTCATTGTGGTTTTAATTTGCATTTCCCTGATGATTGGGGATGGTGAGCATTTTGTCATGTTTTTTGGCCATTTATCTACCTCCTTTTGAAAAATTTCTGTTCATGTTTTGCCCACTTTTTAATAGAGTTATTTATTTTTTCATGCTGGTTTGTTTGAGCTCCTTGCGGATTCTGGATATTAGTCCTTTATTTTATATATAGTTTGCAAATATTCTCTCCCATTATGTAGGTTGTCAACTTATTATGTTGATTTTTTTTTTTTTCTGTCCAGAAGTATTTTCAGTATCATGTATTTTTTTTTTTTTTTGATTTGTATATTGTTGTTGCTATATTTGTGTTTGGAGGATTAGTCATAAATTCTCTGCCCATGCCAACATCGAGAAGAGTTTTTCCTATCTTTTCTTCAATGTTTATGGCTTCATGCCTTACACGTAAGCCTTTTATCCATCTTCAATTAATTTTTGTATCTGGCTAGAGATGGAGACCTGTTTCGTTCTTCTGCATGTGGCTGTCCAACGTTCCCAGCACCATTTATTGAATAGGGTGTCCTTTCCCCTGAGTATGCTGTTGTGTGCTTTGTTGAAAATCAGTTGGTTGGAGAAAATATGGCTTTATTTCTTGGTTTTCTATTCTGTTCCATTGTTCCATGTCTCTTCTTTTATACCAGTATCATGCCATGTTGGTTACAACAGATTTGTAGCATAATTTGAATTCAGGTAATATGATGTCTCCAGTTTTGTTCTTTTGGGTAAAGATTGCCTTGGCTATCTGGGCTCTTTTTGATTCCATATGAAACACAGAATTATTTTTTCTAGATCTTTGAAATAAGACACTGGCATTTTGATGAAGAATATGTTGAATCTGTAAATCACTTTGGTCAGTATCAATATTTTAATGATGTTGACTCTACTAATCCATGAACATGGGATGCTTTTCCCATTTTTTGTGTGTGTCATCTATAATTTCTTTCATCAGTGTTTTGTTATTCTTCTAGTAAAGATCTTTCATCTCCCTGGTTAAATAGATTCCTAAGTACATTATTGTCTTCATAGCTATTGTGATTGATATTGTGTCCATGATTTGACTCTCAGCTTGACTGTTATTGTTATATAGACATTCTAGGAGTCTTTTGGTGGAGTCTTTAGGGTTTTCTAGATATAAAGTCATCTCATCAGTAAAAAGGAATAGTTAGACCTCATTTTCCCAATTTAGATAAATTTTATCTCTCTTGCTTTATTTCTCTGGCTATAACTTACAGTATTATCTTGAATAGAAGTGGTGACAGTGGGCACCCTTCTCTTGTTCCTGTTCTTAGGAAGAATACATTTAATTTTCCCCCATTCAGTTTGATTTTGGCTGAGGGTTTGTCATATATAACTTTTATAATTTTGAGGTATGGTCCTTCTATATCTACTTTGTGGAGGGTTTTTTTAATAATGAAAGGGTCCCAGATTTAATTGAAACCTTTTTACATCTATTGATATGATTATATGATCTTTGTTTTTGCTTCTGTTGGTTTGGTGAACCGTGTTTATTAATTTGCCTATGTTAAACCATCTTTATGTAATTAGGATAAAATCCACTTGGTAATGGTGCATTATCTGCACCATTTGATCTGTTGTTGAATTTGATTTGCTAATATTTGTTGAGGATTTTTACATCTTTGTTCATTTGGGATATTGGCCTGCAGTTGGTTTTTTTTTTTGTTGTTGTTGTTGTTGTTATAATTGTTGTTCTATCCTATCCTTTCCTAGCTTTGGTGTCAAGGTGATACTGCCTCATAGAATAAATTAGGGAGGATTCCCCCCTTTTCTATGTTATGAAATAATTTCTATAGGCTAAGTACCAGTTCTTTTTCATAGGTCTAGTAGAATTTGGCTGAGAATCTGCCTGGTCTAGAGTTTGTTGGTTTTTGATTTTGGGGGTTTGGGGAGTTTTTTGGTAGATGTTTTATTACTGTTTCAACTTTACTATTTGTTATTTGTTATTGACCTGTTCAAGATTTCTATTTCTTTTTTCTTTTCTTTTCTTTTCTTTTTTTTTTTTTTTTTTTTTTTTTGAGACAGAGTACCACTATGTCACCCTCAGTAGAGTGCAATGGCATCACAGCTCACAGCAAGCTCACACTCTTGGGCTTAAGCAATTCTCTTGCCTCAGTCTCCCAAGTAGCTGGGACTACAGGCACCCGCAACAATGCCCAGCTATTTTTTGGTTGTAGTTGTCATTGTTGTTTGGCAGGCCCAGGCTGGATTCGAACCCGCCAGCTCCAGTGTAGGTGGCTGGCAGCCCAGCCACTGAGCTATAGGTGCCAAGCAGGAATCCTATTTCTTCTTGATTTGGGCTTAGCAGGTTGCATGTTTCCAGGAATTTAATCCTTCCCTCTTTGTTTTCTAGTTTGTGTGCATAAAGGTTTTCATAGAATTCATGAATAATATTTTGTATTTCTGTGGTATCACGTGTAATGTCTCCTTTCTCAGTTCTGATTGACCTTATGTGAGTTCTTTCTCCTCCATTTCTGGCTAATCTGGCTACTGGTCTAACTCTTCTGTTTATCTTTTCAAAGAACCAACTTTTTGTTTCATTGATCCTTTGTATTCTTTTATTGAATTCCAATTAATTTAGGTCTGCTCTGAGCTTTGTTATTCTCTTTCTCCTGTTGGCTTAAGGCTTGTTCTGCTCTTTGTTTTCTAGTCCTTTAATGTGTGATATTAGGTTGTTAATTTATAATCTTTCTGTCTTCTTAATGTAGGTGTTTAAGGTTATTGACTCTCCCCTTAGGACTCCTTTTACTGTATCCCATAGATTTTGAAATCTTGTGTTCCCTCCATTGTTCACTTCAAGAAATCTTGTGATTTCCATCTTAATTTCATCATTGACTCAGAGGTCATTCAGCAGAAAGTTGGTTAATTTCTATAGCTCTGTGTAGATTTAAGTGTTTCTCTTGAATTGATGATTAGTTTTATTTCACTATGGTCTGAGAAGATACATAGTATGTTCAAATTTTTGAATTTGCTAGACTTGCTTTGTAGCCTATGATCAATCTTGGAAAATGTCCCATGTGCTACTGAGGAGAATTATATTCAGTAGCTGTGGGGTAGAATGTTCTGTAAATGTCTGTTAGGTCCATTTGTTCTAGTCTCCTTTAAGTCTAGTGTTTCTTTATTTATTTTCTGCTTTGATGATATGCACAGCTATGTCAATAGCTCTATAGCTTTAGACAACTTATTTCACCTGTCTGAATGTCAGTGTCCTCATCCCCAACATGGAGATGAAAAGAACTTCTACTTTGCATAGTTATTACTGTTTGGGTGGCATACAGGAGTGTTCTCAAGTCTGCTGAATGTCAAAACTTAGGACCCACCTTATGATTCTGTTTTCATTGGGCTATTTGGAGGCTTAGACTGCAGAAGGAAAGAAAAGTATAAGAAGAAGCTTCTCAAAGTACTCAACTGTGTCAACTGTGCAGCTGGGTGACAACTGGAATTAAAAGAAGACCCTAAACTTTAATTCAGTGCCATATTCAGCCATTTACTTTTGTTTAAAAAGTACCATTATACTCAACCTGTTGTGCAAAACACATGTACTAAGAAAGTATTAATAATTCAATAGTTAAATTTATTAGGTACCTATAATACCTCCCTTGACAAGCTATTCATCATAATCACTAACAATTAAGAATTATTCTAAACAGGAAATATACATTAAACAATTAAAGTCAATTAACATATGCCAAAAATAAAATTATTTAAATAATGAGATAAACTTTATACTTCTTAAGGTTGGATACCAAGATTTTTAAAAAATATTTCTAGCATCTAATGCTGTGCATGGAGTGCTATAAATATTTGTTAAGTAGTGAATGTATGTATGACTGAATGAATGAGATAAATAATTTTCCTTAAGAATTTATCAAAAGAGCTATTGCCAAAGACTGGACAATAGAGGAAAGTATTTTTATTGGAAAAATGAGTCTCAGGCAGCTGCCCATCAATGAATTACCATAATAAGCCTATTATGAAAAAACCTGAACTTCATCTAAATTTAAATTAAATTTAGGGTAAATTTCAGCCCTTGCATTTCCGGTTAAATCTTTCAACCAGTAACCCACTCTGTCTTCCTTCTTGGCTCTAATCTTGGCTCCCCTCCAAACATGTTACATTAACAATCAACAGAAGGCTAGACTTTGTAAAATAAACATTTCCCATTATTGAGAATATTGTAAAAGTCTTGTTTTCTGACTATTATAAACCTGTTTAAAAGCTAATGAATGCACAGTACAAACAAAAGAAAAAGAACATGATCCACCCAGCAGGGTTGGACAATGGGTCTGAGAGATGAATGGACCATTTCCCTGTATACCATCTTACATTCTCCACAATAACCCTGCAAGGTTGCTGCAGATCTCAAATTAAATAAAATGTATTCCTGAGTTTGTTATTTTTTAACATCCTTTTTCTGAGCACCTGGCAAATAAAGTGATAAGTACCTTCAAACTTACAAGGATAAATGCTACAAATATATAAGTTGAATTACCCATTTGTATGTTGTTTTGGAGCTTGAATTATCCATTTACTTTTTTCATTTTTAAAGGGGAGAATAAACAAAACTACAAGGAAAGGAGATACTAAAACCTCATTGTTGTAGATTAAAATGTTTTCATGGTGGTAGGAAGCCAAAAGGCCCCCCTTTGCAATAAACAATAGATTTATTCTACAATCTAATTAATATTCACCAACTATGTTACTTATGAAACAAAACAATATATCTAGAGAGTGCAATTGCATACAAGAAAAGTATGCACATTAATGACTAAAAATTCTTATAAAATTAGGCTTGAAAGCATATACAGCAAAAAATTATGGTATGGTGTTTCTCCAAAACCATATTCAAATATTGAGAACAATGAGTGGGTCCCATTTAACTACTAGCTTTATAATAAAGCAAATGTTTAATTAGGGTTATAAGGTGAGCTTTCTGTGAGACCTGTGCTATTAACAACGAAGGATTAATTTCTCATTTGAAAATAAATGAAGTGCTTCCTGTAGCTATGTGCAAATGACATTGCAAGTCCACAAAAGTTCTAGACTCACAGCTGAACATGAAAAATCTTTTAACACCTTCCAAATTAATAATCATCTAATAACAAAATTATATATTAAGACTAACATTGATTTATTTTTTCCTGTTTTCTTATTAACAATAACACCAGTTTCTCAATAACCACCAATTTGGGGTATGCCACTGGGACATGAAAAGAAAATATCAGAATTTCTGTTAGTACTCATTTGTATAAAAAAATAAAGAAATTACATTTTACTGATTTAAAGAAAAATAAATTACCCAAGCACTTTCTCTGTCCCTATAGCAATGGTAAACAAGACAGGTAGATTTCATGAGATAGGCAGAGAAGTAGGAGGAGTTGATGGTGAAATAATCATTCGTCTCCTAGCTCTCATCACATTGCAAAGTATAATACTCTGGTATGCATAGCCATGAGACTTACATGGACTGACTAAATTAACTAGCTTTATCTAAACCAACCTTATAAAATAGAAAAATGAAAAAAAAAAAAAACCTTGCAAAGAAACACCAGATTCATACACAAATAATTGATGGTTTATTGTGATTAATAATTTTACCAATAATATAAGCACAAAAAAAGTTGGAGCTCTCATCTCAGCTCCTATGGTGATTTTTTTTATCATCCATTTGTTAATCATCCTGACAAGAAGGCAGAAAAAAAATTTCAATATTACTAAAATAGAAACATTCATCCACTATCATTACATGTCAAGGTCATTTTGAGCACATAAAATGCCTGAGACATTATGTAATGGCAATATAAAACTGTTGTGATTATCAAACCCTCTTGGAAAACCCAAGATAACCAACTAAGAAAAAGTACTATAAACAGTGTAAGAATTTAGTGTAGTATTATGATATATATTAATACAGATAAAGCAAGAGCATTTATATGTACAATGAAATAAAACACACCATTTACAATGGCAAAAAAGGAGGTAAAATATTAGGATAAAGTTAATAAAATTTATGTAAGATCTATATGAATAAATTCTAACTATGCAACTGAAAAAGCAAGACTTTAGAAAATGGTGTTAATTTGTTATGATGTTAATTTAAATAATTATTTAATTAATTTTGTTATTGCTATGACAAATGTTATTGCTATGCAAATAATAATTTTTGTTATTGCTATGACCATATACATTTGTCAAAGCAATAACAAAAAAAATAGTTAAAAGGGAATTAAAAAGCACAAATTAAAAAGTTTCTGCACAGCTAAGGATACAATCAAAGGGCAAACACACAACCCACAGAATGGAAGAAAATCATCACATGCTATGTATCTGATAAAGGACTGATAACTAGATTCTCTAAAGAACTCAAGCAAATCAGCAAGAAACAATCTGACAACCCCCTTTAACGTGGGCAAAAGACTTAAACAGAAACTTCTCAAATGAAGGTATACTAATGGTCAGCAAACTCACAAAAAACTGCTCAACATTTCTAATCATTAGAAAAATGCAAATCAAAACCACAAGGAGATATCACTTAACTCCAATGAGAATGGCTCGTATTAAAAAGTCCCAAAACGGGGGAAGGGAAAGTGGGAGGGAAGTGAGAGATCATGGTATTTGGCATACCTCTTGGGGAAGTAACACATTTATAAGAGGAACTTTGCTTGACAAATGCAATTAGTGTAACCTGGATCTTTGTACCCTCAATGAATCCCCAACAATAACAAAAAAATCCCAAAACAAATGGGAGCATGGTGCAGAAAGAAAAGACCTCTTATACATTGTTGGTGGGATTGCAAACTAGTGCAACCTCTATGGAAAATTGTATGGAGATACCTCAAAGAACTTAAAGTAGACCCACCATTTGATCCAATACTCCCACTGCTAGGTACAAGGTCTGACAATTAAGTGTGCAAATTGATCCTAGAAAAAGTGCTACATACTTCACTGCTGAATATCACTATGGTCACCTTCAAAGTACCCCACTACTTAGGGAGCTATGCAGCAACACCAGCGCATAGTCCACCAATCAAAGTAATTTTGGAACTCTTTTTCTGGAATGACTATCAAAAGCTGTCATCATATTAACCTTGATGTCATGAATGTCATCAAAGGGTCTTCCTTTCAAAATTTCCTTTATCTTTGGGGAAAGAAAAAAAGTCACTGGAGTCCAGATCAGGTGAGTAAGGAGGATATCCCAATAACAGTTATTTGTTTAGTGGCTAAAGGCTCCCTCATAGACAGTACCATATAAGCTGGTGCATTGTCATGAATCAAGAGCCATGAGTTGTTACTCATGATTATAAGTTAAGATATTCCTATTTCCCTATCAATGTTAATTTGGTCTGCTCTGCTTCTCACAATCAGCTGAAGATTTTGATGCACTCGTAGCTGTGCAAAAGCTTTTTAGCTTGATCAAATTTCAGTTGTTTATTTTTGGTGTTGCTGCAATTGCAAGAGGGGTATTCTTCATACAGATTTTTTCTGGTATACTATCTTCAAGCATTTTCCCCAAACTTTCTTCTAGAATTTTTATTGTTTCATGTCTTAAATTTAAATCTTTTATCCAGTGAGAATTAATTTTTCTCAGTGGTGAGAGGTGTGGGTCCAGTTGCAGCCTCATAATGGGAGAAGATTTTGGCATATCGTGAATCTGACAAAGGTCTGATAACTAGAATCTACAGAAAACTCAAATTAAACAATAAGAAAAGAGCAGACAACCCCCTCTATAAGTGGGCAAAATACTTGAATAGAAACTTCTCCAAAGATGACTGATGAATGGCCAAGAAACACATGAAAAAATGCTCATCGTCTTTAATCATCAGAGAAAGGCAAGTCAAAACCACTCTTGAGGTATCACCTAACCCCAGTAAGATTAACCCACATCACAAAGTCCCAAAAGTGCAGATGCTGGTGTGGATGTGGAGAGACGGGAACACATCTACACTTGTAGTGTGATTGCAAACTATTACAGCCCTTTTGGAAAAAAAATACAAAAATCCTCAACTAAAAGTCAACCTTCCATTTGATCCTGCAATTCCATTACTAGTTATCTATCCAAAAGAACAAAAATCATTTTACCACAAAGATATTTGCAGCAGAATGTTTACTGCAGCTCAATTCATAATTGCCAAGTCGTGGAAACAATCAAATGCCTATTAACCCATGAATGAATCAACAAATTGTGGTATATGTATATCATGGAATACTATTCAGCCATAAAAAAGATTTACATCTTTTACATTTACCAGGATGGAGCTAAAACACTTTCTTCTTAGTGAAATATCACAAGAATGGAAAATAAATATTCAGTGTACACAATACCAATATGAAAACAAAATATAAATAATTATATGTTCATATGAATAATAAAACACAAATATAGTATAATATAGCAGTAGGAGGAGGAGAGAGGGGAAAAGGGGAGGGGCAAGGATGATTGGCAGAAGGAGGGAAGGCATGTGGCAGGGTCCTAATTCGCACATTGCAAGAGTATTTAACACGCCGCTTGGGAAGTTCACCCTGGAACTGAGAACAACATAATCTAAAAATTTATACCCTCATATTAATTTGAAATTTAAAAAACACCTGATATGTACAATGCTCCATGGTATGAACCTTGCACATAAAAGATCAACATATAATTTCCCAGAAAAAAATAAAATAAATAAATGTTTTAAAAATGATTTTTATGCATATTTGACAAATTTTGCAATGTTTTTGTCAATTCTCCTCTTTACTGGCCACCCTCATCTCTCTTCATCAGTCATACTTTCTCTCCTTTCAGAAAAATGGTTAATTCATTTGTGCACTGCTGTTTTCTTCATGGCATCATGCCCAAGCCTAACATGTCCCTGATTTCACTTCCACTCTTACCGAGTTAACAAAGAAATTTATTAATGTCTGTTTGTTGTTCAGGGAGTAGGGCGCTGAACCCATATACTGATGGTGGTGAGTTCCAACTCAGCCCCAGCCAAATTGCAAAAAAAAAGTAGCCGGGCATTGTGGCAGGTGCCTGTAGTCCCAGCTACTCAGGAGGCTGAGGCAAGAGAATCGCCTCAGCCCAAGAGCTGGAGGCTTCTGTGAGCTGCGATGCCACAGCACTCTACTAAGGGCAACAGAGTGAGACTCTGTCTCTAAAAATAATAATAATAATAATAATCTGTAAGATTTTCTTATAGCTGTAGAGTAAATTTGGGCAAAATTTTTTTTATCAGGAGATCTTCTTGGCCATAAGGTCTCTGTCAAGAGTACTCAGCTCTGCTATTATGGCACAAAAGCAACCTCAGGACAATAAGTAAATCAATGGGTATGGCTATGTTATAATAAAATGTTATTTTTAACAACAGGTAGCTAGTCAGATTTAGTACAAGGGCTGTAGTTTGCCAAACCCTGCTCTAGAATTTCATGTTCTCTGATTATCCATCAATTGAACCTTGAAAAGTATATAATGTTTCCATCTTAAAAAATTAAAAAATTAAATAAATGAAAAATAAATAGAGATGTAAATATTAACCAACTTTTCCATTAGGGATATAGTTAGACTGCTTTAATTATTATACATAAGGTTCACCTTTTTTTATATTGAGCAGTACAGGAATGTATCTCCAGTGAGGTGATTTTTGAGCAGGGACATGTAGGAAGTCAAGGAACAATTTAGGTGGTAACCTAAAGGAAAAGGGTCCCAGGGAGAAAAAACAGTAAGGAAAATCTATTTTAAGAAAAAACTTGCTTGACTTATCTTAAAATTATCTTTAATAATTTCATTAAAGTAAAAACTCCATAGAACACTAATATAAAACATTATTTCATTGTATAAACATAGCTCTCTTAAGAACACAACTGAAATGTAAATGGTTGTGATACTAACCATTTAATAATACAATTCTAAGTACGTGTCAGGTGGGGCCTATGGCTCATAGGAGTAGGGCGCTGGCCCCATATACCGGAGGTGGCGGGTTCAAACCCAGCCCTGCCCAAAAACTACAAAAAAAAAAAAAAAAAAAAAAGAAGAAGAAGAAGAAAAAGTACATGTCTCTGAGACATGTTTGATGCCACGTTACTAAAAGTTCAAGATAATATTCTTCACCCTGTCACCTTATTACAATTATTTTAATGTATACTTCATCCTATCGTGATAATGAGAAGAACACAAGAGACATCAGAAAATCTAGTTTCTAATTCTGACTCTACCACTAAGTAACTGTGTGGCAATTTTTTAATGGTAAAAGACAGGAGTTGGACTAGATGCTGCCTGTTCTTCCTGTACTAACGTCTGGTAAACCTCTGAAGATATTTTTGGCTGTCACACCCAGAGAGTGTTCTCATAATCTAATCAACCGAAGCCAGGGGTGCTTCTAAAAACCTATAAGACAAAAGACAATTTCCACAATAATGATCTAACACTAAATATCAATAATGCCAAGACTGAAAACTCTGTCCTAATGATAATGATGCTCTTCTACATTGAGAGTGGTCAATGACTATCACATGTTAATTAGGAGTGCTTTTAGCTAACCAAACTTGAAATAAATGGTCAAGTTTATTTGTTTTCCTGAAAACAAATTCATATTTTGGTGGCTGCTTGCAGTAGAACAGAATTAAGAGCTCATAATCAAGGCAACAGCCACATTCAAGGAAGAAGGTGTGGATGGGACAATATTATGATCTGAATGTCTGTGCTATCCTAAAATCCATACATCACAAGTCCTAATCTTCAAAGTGATGATTTTAAGAGGTGAGGCCTTGGGGGAGGTGATCAGTTCATGAAGGTGAAGCCCTTAGGAACAGGATTAGTGCTTTGATGCCTTTATAAAAGAGGCCAAAGGCAATTCCTTCACTCCTTCCACCATGAGAGAACAGAGCAAGAAGGCAGCATGTACAGGAAAATGGGCCCCACAAAACACCAGGTATACTGTCACCTTTTGTACATCCCAGACTCCAGAACAGTGAGAAATAAACTTTCATTGTGTACAAGTCACCTAGTTATGCATTTTGCTACAGCAGCCCAAATATACTGACAGGGAAAAAACAGTAGCACGTGTAGCAACTATCAGGAAAGCAAAAGCTAACATCTCAAAGGACAGAGCTACTTTAATGGAGGTCGGAAAGGTCCTCACTGCCTTCAAGAGTGTTGACCTGCTAATCACCTAGCTTTTTCAGACTTTATCATGAAGGCTAGCAAAAGAGGAGGGGCTTGGAAATTGGTCTTAGATTAATCAGTTAATAGAGACTACAGTCAATATCCTCTCACACAAATTAAGACAAATAATAATCAATACGTAAGTCCTCATCAAACAGCTGTTTTCTGTAATTTCTTCCTTAGTAAAGATGAAAGAATAGGTACGTAAAGTCTTGAAATCTACTTCATACATCTCACGAGGTACTCTGTAGTCAACATAATTTAAACAGTAGAGCTTGCTTCTTTGATTGACCCTCTGGTCACATATTCTGCTGTACATATGCTGTGGTTAGACATTACACATAAATTAGGGAGTAAACAAAATAAACTAGTAACCCCAGTACCTCTCTTTCACTACAGAGTGAGAGAGAAACTAAAATACTATAGATCAGAGATAAATATAGTGAAAAATCTTGGAAACTATCTTCAGGGAACACTTGGGAAAGTAGTTTAATTACAGAGAACAATCCCAATAGCTGGCAGGAAAAGCCATTTCTAACTAACCTGCCAGGGTCCTTCAGAGATATTACTGCCTCAATAAGGGAAATTCAATATATGTCAAAGCTCAGAGATATATGTTAGAGCCCATAGGTATGAAGCCTTTTGAATCTGTACAGAGCTGTGCAAGCCAGTGGTATAAATATAAAACTCTTTGACTTACATTTAAAATGAAGGAAGCATGTTTGCAATCCACTGCACAGACAAAAGAGCTCTCTTCCTCTAGGGAAGCATGTATCCTAACCAGTCTAACATACTTTAATTTGGATTTCTGTTTGGTACAGACCCTGCTAAACTTTATATAAGCCCCAATAGACATAATATATTCAGATTTTCAAATGGATCTAAAAAGATTCGACCTCTGAGATTGCTGCTAGAAAGAAAAACATATGAACTGGAAAGTAAAATGTGTTTGTAACAGTGTTAGGGAAAGGAATGAAGGTGTCTATTAAGAAGGAGATAACGAAAAACCCTTAAGAGAGAAATTTGTCAGAATAGGTTAAGAGTTAGGACTAGCTGAAGTTTCCTAGGTCTTTTCGTTTTAGTATGCCTATAGGGAAATTCTAGAGTTGAAGTAATTTAATAGTATAAACTTGAATTGCTCATCTTAATGCTTATCGAATAAAATTTCCTCTAGACTAACCTTTAAAACTAATTAAAGAATGGGTTCTAGAAAATTCAGGATAAATTATTTTCAATTTTTTGAGGGCTGCTGGATTGTGAGATTCAAATGTTGGATTCAAACTGTTTCCTTTCTATAAAAATAGCTTATTTTTACTTTCAAGTGAATCCTAATAATTGTACATATTTATGGGCTACATAACGATGTTCAGACACATTCAATGCATAGAGATCAGATCAGGGCAACTAGCATATCCATTATCTCAAACATTTATTTTTTCAATATCCTCCTAGATATTTGAAACTATATATTAACTGTAGTCATCCTATAGAGCTATAGAATACTTGAACTTTTTCCTCCTATCCAACTGTAATTTTGTAACCTTTAACACATCTCTCCTTAGCCTTCCTTCTCTCTACCTTTCTCAGCCTTTAGTGATCTTTGTTCTTTTTACTTCTGTGAGATCAACTTATTTTAGCTTCTGAATATGAGTGAGAACATGCAGTGTTTTAACTTTTTGCTCTTGGCTTGATTTATTCACATTATATCCTCCAGTTCCATTCATGTTGCCAAAAATGACAGAATTTTACTCTTTTTATGGCTGAGTAGTATTCTATTATGTACATGTGGTGCATTTTCTCTATTTAACAGATTACTTTATGATCTTTGAGATTTATTTAGTTACTATCACAATGGGTAAGACATAAAGGCAGTTTCTTTAGGGTGTTTTTGACTTTGACTAGGTAACAGAGCACTTCTGAGATGCATGTCACACACTACGTACTGAGCACCTGACACCTTCATTGCCATTCATTATCTGTCCACCTGCAGTGACACATACAAGAGCTTCTTTAAGATGCAGACTTTACCTCTTTCATGTTTACATGCATGGACATGGAACATATTCTTCTTAGCAAAGTATCTCAAGAATGTAAGAAACATTATCCAATGTACTCAGCCCTACTATGAAACTAATTTATGGCTTTCACATGAAAGCTATAACCCAGTTATAACCTAAGAATAGGGGGGAGGGGGAGAGGGAAAGGAGGAAGGGGGAGGGGGCTGAGGGAGGGTGATTGGTGGGATTATATGTGAAACTTAGTAAATGTAGAATATAAATGTCTTAACAAAATAACTAAGAAAATGCAGATTGGATTAAAGATGGCGGCTGAGTAACAGCTTCCCTGCAAATGGGCATGGCGCATCTGGGGAGACAAGACTCCAGACATCTCTGGCTGGTGGGATCTGCCTATGATCATCCCTTTGAGGATACAGGGAGCCAGCAAGGGACTTCTGGACCCCAGAAGGAGGACAAAAACAGTGGAAAACTGGCAAGTGGCTGTGTGTGTT